>ML101382.1:119647-201348 GCA_003697995.1 Taxidea taxus jeffersonii
TGTGTGTGTGTTACTTTGAGAAGAGTTGCTGATGAGAGAAAAGATTGTTATATCAGAAAATGTTTCACCAGACTTTTCCACCAGTCTATACCAGGAGATAATGTTATTGGGTTTGAACAAAATCTACTTGCCAAATTGAAATACCATTCTTTGTATTTAAAGAGTTAAATTCTTGCTTTGTGATAATTAACCTTTAAGACATTTCCACGTGATGGTCATCCTACACGTAATTCCATGGGTAAGGGAAACCCACATAAAGTCACCTGACTCTGGCATAAATATCATCTAGGACTCAGGTTACTCATGCTATTTACTAGATTTAATTTCTCTACCTTAAAGAAAATTCCCACAGGGCTTTTAAGTAAAGAAGAATCCAAAAGTACTTTTAAAATCATGAGCTATCTTTTTAGCTCACTAGATTGTTCCAGTTAGTCCACTTGAACACAGTGAAGCTCTGAAAACTTCTCCGAATTACTCAACAATCATGCAGCTTGTATGAGCAACGCTATTTGATTCTGGATTTGCAGTCAAATTATCTTTTTCTGCACAACCATATGTTTTAGTAGATTTGACCACAAGACTTGAGAAACAAGAATAATTCCCAGACTTCATCAATATGTCTTTAATAGCTGTACAACTGCTCAGTTCTCTTAAAAAATCCAAATAACTATAAATTGTTCCAATGACAGAACAGTCTGACCCATGACCTTCTCTAACTTCTAAAATCTTCCCTCACTGTAGCATGTGTTAAGCCCTGCCACTTTGACTTTCACACACAGGTATTCTAACAGACAAATTAGAGCTATTTTGTCCTGACTGAAGTGATTACAGATGGAAGGCTTTCTTCTAAAATGTGCTTCACAGTACTAGACCTCAAATTTTGACATACACAATACATTTCATTGTGGATAAAACAAAGATCACTTTTTGCTAGCTACAATAAAATCTCACTTTAAAAAAAGATTTTTATTTATTTGACAGTGAGTGAGCGAGCATGGGAGGACAGGCATAGGGAGAGGGGAAAGAGAATCTCAGGCAGACCCTGCATTGAGCGTGGAGCCCAATGGGGAGTCTATCTCACAACCCTGAGATCATGACCTGAGCTGAAATCAAGGGTCGGTTGCTCAACTGACTGAGACACCCAGGTGCCCCTGAAATCTTACATTTTTACAAAACTACAGTTTGGATTTTTTTTTTAACAATATTTACAAAATCGTTAAATCATGCGCAAAAAAAAAAAAAAAAATTACCCACTACTACCTGTAAGAGAAAATCAAAACCAAAAGAACCTTTTGCTCAGAGCAATGGTTACCAGTGCTTTTGACTCTCCATCCTTTTGCAAAAGGCAAAAGATCTTGCCATCTTTACCTGTATGTCCATTCTTAGCAGCAGAATACAAGGCAGAATGGCCATCTTCACAGGAGTAATTAATGTCCAGTCCTTCTTCATTAAGCAGCATTGATAATAAAGTGACATTTCCCTGGGCAGCAGCTTGCTGAAGAAGGGTGGGCCTGCCAGCCAGGGGGGCAGGACCACCACTCATTAGCAAAGGGGTTAGGGAGGGTGACCAGCCTGTGGGTTAAAGTGACCCTAGTTAGAGTAGGAGCAAGGACAAGAGACAGATATTACCCACTTGTTTCTGAATTACACACACACACCACACACACACACACACACACACAGACATATGAATACGTATCCTTAGAGGATTATGTGGTTTCTAACATTATCAATCTGTTAATATTTACTTAGCACAAACCTGTACTGTTATTTCAATCTTGTATCTGCTAATTAAATTAACATACACGGTGACATATTATTTTTAGTTGTCAGTCTTACACACACAAATGTTAAAGTAGTGGTTGGTTTTAGGAAACTAAGATGGCTGTCTCATTTTAAAAGTTCAAATTCTACTTCAAGGTTTCAAAACAATTTGAATTTTAAAATTATGTACATATGTCCTCAATTTCAATATCAATCTGAAAAGTGAACTGACATCTTTAGGTATAGAAATAATTGTTAAGAAATAGAGATTTTCTTTTTTCAACGATGTTTCCAAGGTACTTAACTCAAAATTTATACAGGTCACTAAGATGGATCAAATACTGCCAAGAAATCTATTTACATTCCTTGAATTCCCTTATTTGGGGAAAAAAATAATGGAGGGACCCAAGTGCTAGTCATATCAAGAGCTAGTAGAAACCAACATATATAATTGAATCTAGAATACTGTATACCAGCACAAATATGCAAGACACGATTCTGAAGACTTTGTCATCTGGCCATCTTTACAACTTGTGTATCAGAAACTTTTAACCAGCCAAGAGTAGTTTTACTCTACCATGTAGTTTTAACAAGAATCATAAGAGTTATCATAGTTAGATATTTCTCATCAGTATTTAGCAGCTTTAGAAGAGAATCTGTTAAGTGTGTGAAGTCGGCTGCATATAGCATGGAAAATTTTCTGAATTCTTCCTTGGTCAAAAGGCTGTAAAAACAGTAAAGTAAAAATGTTTATTTAATGTGATATATAGGTATTTTATGTGTTTCAGATACAATTAACTTTCAAAATAAGTCATTGTACTTTCTTCCTTTTGAAGCCCCAAATACCTCAAAGTAATCCCGGTGTATACGGAGGGGCCTATGTGCACATATTCACTCCTCAGGGTACAACTTTCTACATAAACCCAGTAACATTCTCTGTAGTGGGACACAACAGATGGATCTTTTATGTTTCCTCCACCGTGGTATCAGGATAATATTCTACATATATGGGTATTACATTAACACATAATAAATTTGTATAATTGAGACTTGAATTACCTTAAAAATATTAAAATCAGAAGATTTCTTGGTATTTTAAAAATTATTTGTGAAAAAAGCTGTTTATACATATAAAACTAGTCTGTTTATTAAAAGATGGATATTACGTCTTCATAATTAATCATTTGGGTCCATGAATAATTTATTGTTTTTACCCTGTTAGACTGCAGTGACAAACAAAATTCAAATGCTCATAAAATTAAATATTTATCTAAGCTTTATGGTATTTCCCCATTGATATTCATTAGCTCTTCTTACAAAAGTAGTATTTTTACTTCATACTTACAAGAAGGCTCCTCTCTGGTACATTTTACCTTTTGTATTTTCTTAAAAACAAACAAAAAAACAAGCCCACAAAAATTAAATCAGTACTTATTAGAAATGGATGATAAACAGAGAAATTATAAACACCAAGGTATGACACCTTGACTGCAAAGCAAACACAAAAGTAACATGAAGGCATTGCAAGGTGGTCCTCTGTGGAAGAGAAGGGAGTGGGGCTCACAACTCAGTGTCTCTGCCTGAGCTCCAGGTGCACTCTCTCCCAACCCTTCTCCCTCCCCAACCCCCACTGTCCTTCAGGCTACCCCCACCTTCTCTAGCTCCTCCAAAAAGTCTTTGTTAGTGATATCCTATAAAGAATATCAACACCTATGTATCAAATGGTTTGCTCTTCTTTTAGATTTTTTTTTTTTTTTTCCAATGCAGTTCTAAGCTTTGGGTGACAATTTAAATACAGATATATTTCTAAATGCCTTCTATGGAAACTTGGGATATAGTATGCTGGGAAATTCTATTATTAATACTAAGCTATCTGAAAGAGAAAATATTTATTCAAAAATTTTCTCAATCTTTAGACCACTCAGGAATCAGTTTTCTGTCATATAAAACGACAGAAGAATATACATGATTTTTTTTTAATTTTCTAAGAGGTGTGGAATCTATTTTTAAATGGTAAAATGCTTTATAAATACCAAGTATTCTTAAAGTTTAAGTAAAATGTTTATCCCCACTATCATTTCCAGTATCTTATTTAAATGAATCCTTCCATCACTATGGAGTAAAATAAAACTTTACCATGGGCCTTTATTGTTCATTTGAAATTCCCAACAATGATAAAAACGGTAATATTTATTGACTGATTAGGTAATGATAAAACAGACCTGCGTCATACAGCTAGCTACTTTAATGAGGTTAGAAAAAGGTCATTCAGCTTGGCAGCGTCATATGCAAACATTAGTAAAGGTGAGCATCTTGCAGAACATGCGGTGGGTGACGAAGGGAACAGAACATGCAATGCAAGAGGGAACAGAAGTTGAGAACAGCTTCTGGCATCAGCTTCAGAGTGTGGAGAAGGTTAATGTCATAGCTCAAATCGGTCTCATTTCCAGATTTAGACTTTAAGCCAATCTTACATGGAGGATCATTTAAAAAAAAAATTGTTTAAGGAAAAAAAATGTCTGAACCAAATTAAATAAAATGTACCAAACCACCTCCCCCCCCCGCCAAAAAAGCCTCCAAACCGAAAACAAACCAGAAACAAATTTCCAAGGGTATGAAAACTCAGCTGCCTAGGGTGATTTCTGGTTTAGACTTCTATTCATCTAACAGTTAAAATGCATTCATTGGATAAGTTCAGGAGGAACAAAAAATGTTAATTCATTTAGAATTTAAAATGTTATTTTAAAATTTAACATTTGGCCATAAAAACTGCTAATAGAGAAATTTACAACATAATTCATTAAAGTGGTATCTTTCCGTCATTGCAATTCTCTTCAGGAGTGCTTTAGCTAAATCACAATTGTTGGTCACAGACACAAGCGGATACAGAAACTCAGAATTAGAGAGTTTTAAAGATATGGGATCTAGTGATTCTCCGGGAAGGGAGAGGCAGTGTACTGCTGTTTGAAAAATTCAACAGGCAAGTTTAATAAATCTTTCTGGTTTGAAACGTTGTTTTTTTTTTTCTGGTTCAAGGATTTCATTTTCAGATGAAAAAGCTAATGGCTCAGAACAAACGGGCTCTTTAGGGTGATACCAGAAAGAGGCAGAAGTGGACTAACCCTGCCTTCTTCTTAGGCTCAGTCCAGAGTTCTTCTCCTCATCGAATCTGGAACAGACATCTATCTACCAAGGATGTGGCAGATGTGCTCTGCCCTCATGCCCTGCTCCTACCAACCACTACGGCATTAGTGGCTATTTAGAAGATTAACAGCCCTCAACGAGCTTATGATCTGGAGAGGCCCAAGTTCACCCAGGCCCAGACAGGTTAAGAAGCAAGACGGATGGGCGCTTCCTGGCTGCAAGGGGCATGGCGGCAAACATAGGGGCAACACCAATGAAAAGCAGTTGAAATCCTGTATCTCATTTGGAAAAGTTAGGCTGACCTACAGCCACAGTTGATTTAATCACCCTTCTTATGTTACTGTAATAACTTTTTTATTCCCCAGACTAGATGCTCAGGGAAAGCTTGCTGAATGACTATTCCTCCCCATAACCAAGTAATTTAGAAACTTATCATCCCACTGGGTAATTCTGGAATCCTGAGATGATTTTGGTCAAACTGCAAAATCAGAGAACAGAAAACGAGGTACCAGTTTCACCTATCTTCAGTGGCTGCTGCTACTTTGGTTCCATCATTTATCCTCTTTTGCTCTCTAGACACAAGCAAAGGGCATTTTTCAGAGGGATTATAGCGCCTCTATCCAAAATTCCACTCTATCCTAGCTAGGTCATTCTGGCAAAAATATAACAGTCTAGGAATTCTCTTGTCAACCGAGTTTAAGATACCGCTGACAAAATGTTCCTCAGTTATGGACGCTGATTTTAAAGCTTTTCCACTGAAACCAAGATACTGAGGCTGAACCTCCGAGCACAGTCACGACTGAGGCAGTAATTGGTGAAGCATCACTGTCCAAAGCAAAGAAGGTTTTATAGTTTTTTTTTAAAGCTGACAAGGGGTGCCTGGGTGGCTCAGCCGTTGGGCGTCTGCCTTAGGCTCGGGTCATGATCCCGGGGTCCTGGGGTCCCCGCATCCAGCTGCTTGCTCAGTGGGAAGCCTGTTTCTCCCTCTCCCACTCCCCCTGCTTGTATTCCCTCTCTCGCTGTGTCTCTGTCAAATAAATAAAAATCTTTAAAAAATAAAAAAATAAAATAAAAGCTGACAAAATTTATACATCCCAGCAAGTGTTTTCCGTTTTTACAGTTTGCGCCTTTATGTCAACAGCACCGCTGCGGCTCCCAAGGGTTTTGGAATCTGTGCTTTGAGACGGCCCTCAGACCTTACGTACATTCTCTGGTTCTCCTGAATGGCAGCAAAAATTCCTACTTTGGGTGTGGATTTAGCTCTGGAAAACAGCTACCATCATTCTTAGGCCATGGGAAGGGCTGTTCGGCTCAGTGATACCATTTTGAATTAAAAACATGGAAGGCTGAACGCTGTAAAGACATCACAAAGTACTAATAGTGACATCAATTCTAAAGCAAATTTTCGAAAATGCTTTAAGCAACAATATCAATGAAGCAAGAGTATCACCTCTATTTATTCATCACTCATGTGGCTCTAAGTGCAAGACCAAGCTCTTTGCGTGTTAGGGTAGTTAATCCTCACAGCCACCCAACCTCATATGAGAAGCATAAACTCCACATTAAGAATGAGAAAATTTGCTCAGTCCAAGACAATCACCAAAACACACAGCCATAAACTGCAGGACCTAGATTCCAGCGCAGGTCTCACTGACAGCAAAGGCCATCCTGTTTCCAATTCCCAATTATGCACCAAAATACGAAGAGCAGCCTCTCAATGAGCATAATTTCAAGGAGACAGCTTATGATTAGGTAAGTATATGCTGGCATATTGCTCTCATTACCTGACAATTAGCAAGAACAGTGCTCCCTATTTTCCTCATTCTCACTCCCCACATTCTTGAGTTTTAAGTATAAATAACATTACTCAAACCTTCACTTAATTCTCATTAGAACCCATGGTCTCTGGTAGCCACTAAGAGACTCCACGGTAAGAGAGACTGCTGTCAAGTTTCAATATATCTTTGACACTCTAACATTATTTTAGAGCCACATTTGCTCAGTGAAGAACTAATCCAGTCATGTCAATAAAAAGCGATGCTTTCTCTAGCACTGCATAACAAAAGGGAAAAACCCAGTTCTTTATCAACTCCTTCGTTTAAGAGTCACCTATTTCACAAGGCACATCTGCAGTGAAAACCTTCCCCACTATACCTACACGCGATGTTATCCACCTGTGCTCAGGGGCTGGAAGACAACTGCGGGGGACAGAATAAACAGCTTTTAAAATAAACTTAGAACAGAAACTTAAAATATACATACTCTGTTTTTGAGGTTGAAAAGAATACCAAGCCACTACTAAAACTTAGAACATACCAGTTACGGAGCAAATCTGATTAATTTGACAATTCCAGGTAGACTGAAGCATTCATAACCACTTGAAAGGATTTTTTAACCTTCTCTCTGAAGGGACAGAACTGAGCACAGATTGTCTGGTGATGACCCCCTAATACTGAAGCCTCGTGAGATAAATATTTAACAAGAAGGAACAGTCTTTCTTCCCATGGAAATGCTTTAGTGTCTCTAAATTAATGGTCTCCATGTGCTCCAAACCACTACTTTCAGGTTATTTTAAAAAAGAAAGCACTTAGCATCAAGAAACCACAATTCATGTAGTAAGATGAATCACCATACCCTGGGGCCATTAAAGAAAAATACAAAAAAAAAAAAAAAAGAGAGAGAGAGGAAAGAAATAAAGAAATGGGGAAAAAAGTATCAAATATTTTTTTAAAAAGTTACAAGGCAACGTGAAGGAAATTAAGGCAAGTGAGAAGACAGGCCACATTCTTCAAAAAGGGTATAATATTTCAATCCCTTTACCTGATGCTGTTACCAGGAGGCTGTCTGAGGCACCTGTTCTACAAGATGAGGCACTAACAGGGTTTATGGAAGAGCAAAAGGCAATGGTGGTGGGAATGACAAGGGATCTTTCTGAACATGCAGGTTGGCTCAGTCCAGGGGTTTCAGCAGGCCAGGCACCCACCTGAGACGTGGCCAGGGCTGAAACGCCACAGCCTGCTGGTGCCACAGTTAAATCTATGGATGGTTTTGGTGGCAGCTGAGGGGAAGATGATTTAGGGAGATTCTCCTCATTTATTACCCTGTTCCCTTGTGGCAAAGTGGAAGGAGGTGAAGCCATAGTTTTGTTATCAACTTTGGCCCCAGCGCTGGAGGCCCTGGTGCTATCCATAATAACCTTGAGTTGGGGGTGTGGTGGAGAAGGAGTCTGGGAGAGCCCTGGCTTTTTTGGAGGAATAGGAGGAGGGTTTCCTCTGTCAACTCGAGCTACGCCAGGAGTCTTTAAACTGGTCCGACCGACCGGAGGGCAGGTGCCAACGTCCCCCATAGGGGGCGCCCCAGGCCTTGGGGGCGCTCCTGCCGGAGGGCTCGTAAATCTTGACAGTGCTTGGGTCACAGTATTCCGAGCTAGCTGTTTGGCCACTAGACTGTCACGACTCGTTGGAGAGACATCTCTGGATGGAGGACTTTGGGTGGTATTTCCATTTTGGTCTGGGTCATTAGCATTGCCCTGAAATCGAAATCTAGCTGCTTGGATTCGCGGGTTTAGACCTGGATGCAAAGCCGCATTGGCACACGGTGAGTGTAAACTGTGCCCAGGTGCTGCCTGTGAGTGGCTCTGGGGAGCTATGCCTGGCGTCTGCACGGTGGTAGGGGCAGTGCCACTGGGAAGCGGCGGGGTGCTACTCGGCGAGCCAGTGCTTGGTCCGTTCTCCTCAATTCTGCCTGCACCTGGAGGTGGGACAATCAGGTCACCGTGGGAAGCCTGCCTGTCGATACCTGGTCTGCCCAGCGCGGCACTGGGGCACACATTTCCTTTTGCGTTGGTGGAAACTAGGGGGCTCCCTGTGGGAGGCTTCACAGGCACAGTCAAAGGCGACTTCTTCACGTGGTCAATGCTTTCTATCGCTAGGTCAGTCTGGCAAGCAACAGACCTTGTCACGGGTCCTTCTGTCCCCACAGATACGGACACCAAACGCCTATCTTTCGTCTTGCGGGGGAGAGAGAGGCTTGGTTTGCTGTCATTTCCCCTTTTCAGCTGCTCAATCATTTTCTTCATCTTGTCGATCTCCTCTTTGAGGTCAGTGGTGTGTGCTTCCTCTCTGTGCAGTTTAGCACGAAGCTGTTCCCGTTCCGTGTCAAACTCAGAGAGCTGTTTCTCCATCTGAGCTTCCATTTCTGTGCTCCTTCGTTTCTCGGCAGAGAGCTCCTCTTCTAACGCACCTGTCCTCTTCTTTTCCTCTTCCAGTCTGGCCAGCACATCTTCTAGCTTCTGGGCCTCATCTAGGACTTTGCCCGAGAGCTGTTTGCACTCCTTTACCAGCATCAGGACCACGTGCTTGTTCTTGCCGCGCTCTTCCTCCAGGCGGGCCGCCAGCTGCTTGTGCTCTTGCTCAAGGCCTTGCAGCTGAAGCTTCTCCATCTCCAGCTGAAAGAAATCCACAGGACAGCGCTGAGTAACACGCAGAGAATCCTTTCAGCCAAGGAACTGCTTTGTGTGAATGTGATATGGGTTAGCTGAAGGGCCACATTTCTAAAATTGTTGTGATAGGAAAGATAATATTTTAGACACTCAAATGAGAAAATAGGTATAAATGGTTTAGCGAAAACCATCTAAGTCACAGCAATAGAGAATTTTTAAGACCTGTTAAACTATAGAAAATGAATAGGAACCTGATACTTCAGAACACAACACAGAGTTCAGAGAGTTCTGTTTTTGTAAAATAGAACTCTGTAAGGGAGCTAATGTTCTTTTTTTTTTTTTTTAGGTTTAATGCCATAAGGTTATTAATGAATCTCTGAGGTACAGTATAAGGAAAAGTGCTGAAAACAGAGAACTTCAGTTAAATTCTAAGCTTCTGTATTTGCTGTGTTACTTTTTTAAACTTCAAGCTTCTTACCATGGGTTGCTGTAGAAATCATACAAAATCATATCTGAATCATATTTTACTAGAACTATGATCTTCACTGATACTCATCAGTGAACCCAAAGTCCAACCCCATCTCCTCCAATCCTACTTGCTCGCCGAGATCTCAGGACATTGGCCTCCCTGGTCCCTGCAGAGTATCTCCTGCCTCAGGGTCTTTGGCTTTCCCGTTCTCTCTGCCCAGAGTTCCACCACACACCTTCATGCAGGGCTCCTGGGCTAAGCAGTTCATGCACTGCACAAGGAGGACCAGCTGGAGAAGTGAGTGGGAGCCCAAACCCAGCTCTGTCTACTCACTCACTGTCTGCCCAGGCGTGGGGCTGTATCTGCCGGAAAGAAGGGCAACTTTCCCTTCACAAAAAGACCCTGTCTGCTCACCAAGCCATAGGCCGTTAGGATTTATGCTTTCCAAAGAAACATTTTTCTAGTTGATCAATGCAGAGGAGCTTTTAAAAAAAAAAAAAAAACCTCTGTATCTCCAGGTGGGGTTTTCAAATATGCACAAAACCACCCAAAGCACCAAAGTCTCACTTCTTTTCCTCCAGGCCTCTGCTCAGCTGCTACCTTGACCAAGGCCTCCTTCTCCCTGTCCTGTGGAAAACAGTGGTCCCTCCCAGCCCTGTAGTGGTAACCCTTTGCTTAGCACCTACCTGCCCCCACTGGAATGTGACTCCAAGAAGGCAGGGACTAGATCTTCTTTGCTGCTGTTCCCAAGACCTAGAATAGTACCTGGCACACAGTAATTGTTGACTGAATGAATCAAATTAATGCAGTCCACAGAAACAACAAACTTCTGCACACGGATAGCCTTTCTGGGTACCTCTGAGATGCTCTACTGTTACATGTTTATACAGGTTTCTCACTTCTTTCCAGAGGAGCACCTACTGCCATGAGATGCTCATGAAGGACAAATGAGGGAGGCCCACATGCTTCACCTTCCCACCTAGAGAAGCATTCCACTGGCAGTCCACCCAAGGGCCTTATGATTCATAAAGGTTAAAGTAGATCTACCTGATAAAGACAGAAAGGACTCCCCTCACTGACCACCATGCTAGATGTTAAATATAAATATTCTCTCACAAGATCCAGTAATTATTTAAGTCAGTAAGTCAGTCTTTAGTCATCACTAACAGAGGAAGGAGATGCTCACATGATCCATCAGTTATGAGAATGTGCTCCTGTTCCTCACCCTGCTGAGAAAATCCATTACCTTCACAGTCAGTCATGAAACCAAAAGGACAGAATGGCTCATTAGAATCAGAGATATTATTTATTTGCTCTAGGATGCTTCCTGCCTGAAAAAGTTGAATGGCATTGCATGGGTCCTATAAATCAGTGATCAGGAATACAGATAATTCCCCAAGAATAATTAGTGACAACTGTTTATACACATACACTCTATTCTACATATGCAATTTTAGGGGTGACTTCATAAATAGATTAGGTAAGATGTGGGGAAAAATACTGTTACCAGATCACTGTATTTATAAGCATATTTTAGTCATCTAGATGTCTCACAGAAAATTTGACTTCTAAATAGTCAAAAGACATTTAACTCTTCTAAATGCATCAAATAGTAAGTTTCTGCAGAAGGCATATGCAAAGTTAGAACTATTAAGAAAATTTTAAATTTTGTATTCACCACTGCCCCAAATTCTTATAGCAATGTTGGAAAAGGCCAAAGTAGGTCAATTTTCAGTTTATTTTAAAAATATGAGTTCCATAATTTACCTTGGAAGCCAGAAAAAAAAATGTTTTGTGGAACTTTAAGGGCTATCTTCATTCTACACAACAACTAACTAGAGACCAAATAAGTGATCTTACACAGTAATGTCACCTACTGCATCAGTGTCAGCATCATGGAACTCCGGGTTCCACTTGTCTCAAGCTTTTCTCACCACATCGTACATCTTGCCTACATTATTTCTTCTCTAAGGGTCATCACACTTTATTTTTGAAATAACTTATATCTCGTACTCGAGAATCAAACTGAAGAAAGACTTCTTTTTTTAAAAAAAATATTTTATTTATTTGATAGGGAGAGACACAGTGAGAGAGGGAACACAGGCAGGAGGAGTGGGAAAGTCAGAGGCAGGCTTCCAACTGAGCAGGGAGCCCGACGCCAGGCTCGATCCCAGGACCCTGGGATCATGACCTGAGCTGAAGGCAGATGCTTAACAACTGAGCCACCCAGGCGCCCCTGAAGAAAGACTTCTAACAGGAGATCAACTCAACAAATCCCACATTATTTATACAGAAAACTATAGTACTATAAAAGCACCCATTATTCTTTTGCATCTTTGTTCTTCCATCATTCAGGCCTTATAAGTCCTATCTCAGATGAGCATATTTTTAAATATTACCGCAGACAGTGGAACACAAAGGAAGCCACCTAACCAATGCACCTACAAACACAG
Organism: Taxidea taxus jeffersonii; assembly: GCA_003697995.1. Lineage (NCBI taxonomy): Eukaryota > Metazoa > Chordata > Mammalia > Carnivora > Mustelidae > Taxidea > Taxidea taxus. Next base: position 131,919 of record ML101382.1, read on the forward strand.
TGAGTTCTGAGCCCCCGTCATTAATCACTCTCCCTTTGTTTAGCCTCCTCTACCATTTACACTTCAAGGAATATTTAAACTTCTGCCACTCTTCCCAAAACATCACCCAATTACCACTCAACTAACTCTCAGTCTACCCTAATTTTCTTTTATCAAGAAAATTCACTCCCTCTACATCCCATCTCCTCCCTTAAGCACTTTTTTTTAAAATAATGATACCAATCTCTATTTCCCTCCCTTCACTCCGAGAGAGGAAGATTTCTATCTGTTCAAGGTCAGGCTTTCTTCAACAATTAACTTCCTTCTCTCGTGTCACTTGAGACTTGCTCCATCAGTTATCATGCTGCTCTTTATAAATAATGAACATGCAGGACAGTATAAAGTGGTCTAAAGTCTATATAACTAGAGTCCAAAATGGAGAGAGAATGGGGAAGAAAAAAGATATTGAGATAAAATAGCCAAAAAATACACAGATTTGGTTAAAAAAAAAATCTAGAAAGCTCAGCAATCCTAAAGCAGAATATATATATATATATATATATATATATATATATATATATAAAACCAAGAAATCATACCTAAGTACATCATACTAAAACTGCTAAAAACAAGGATAAGAAATAATCTTGAAAGCAGCCAAAGGAAAAAAAGAGACATTATAAACACAGAAACTATAATATAAATTATGATTGAATTATTATCTCTGTTTGGAACAGAATACCCCAAGACTATAAAAGATACAGTCTTTTAGATGCACTTGCTGAGCTACTGAAAACCACCAACAATTTACAGATGACTAAAATCTTGCAGAGTATCTTCTTTGCAACAGAATTATATACAAGTCACAGTATGACATGAAGAACAGCCCAAAATTCAAAAATAAAATAACATATTTCTAAGAAGAAATCACAAAGGAATTTAGAATATATTTTGTGCTGAATGAAAATAAAAACAACATATGAAAATCTGTGGGATGCAGTGAAAGAAGAGAATTTAAAGCATCTAAAGCAGAGGATGGAGAGAAATTTCTATCTTTCCTTGCATATATCAGAAGAGTTTTCTCAAATCAATCATCTAAGTTTCACCTTAAGAAGTTTAAAAAAGGGGCGCCTGGGTGGCTCAGTGGGTTGAAGCCTCTGCCTTAGGCTCAGGTCATGATCCCAGGGTCCTGGGATCGAGTCCCGCATCGGGCTCTCTGCTCAGCGGGGAGCCTGCTTCTCCTTCTCTCTTTCTCTGCCTGCCTCTCTGCCTACTTGTGATCTCTCTGTCAAATAAATAAATAAAATCTTTAAAAAAAAAAAAGAAGTTTAAAAAAAGTTAGGCTAATTAAATATAGTGAAAGGAAAGAAATAACAAGGGTAATAAATCAACGAAATAGGAGACAAATACTAGAGAAATTAACAAGGCCAAACTTTTTCATCTAAAAGATAAAAAATGCTGCTAAACGTTTAGAAAAAAACTGAGCAACATACAAAACACAAATCATAAATAATGGGACTAAAAGAGAATATTACTACAGAAGAAATGTTAAAGAATAATTTATAACTTTGTGTCGACAAATTCAAGAAATCAAATTCCTTTTACACACACAAGTTTCAGCATTTATATAAACTGGCATAGAAAACTGGAATGGGGTGCCTGGGTGACTCAGTCAGTTATGTGTCTGCCTTGGGCTCAGGACATGATCCCAGGGTCCTGGGATTGAACCCCTAGCATCAGGCTCCCTGCTCAACCAGAAGCCTGCTGTTCACTCTCCCTCTCCCGCTCCCCCTGCTTGTAGGCTCTCTGTCTCTGTCCAATAGATTATAAAATCTTAAAAAAGAAAACTGGAATGGCCTTATACATTTTAAGGAAACTGAATCCACAAATAAAAACTTCCCCTAAAGAAAATTTCTAGCTCATATGGCTTTACCGGTGATGCCTACCAAACATTAAAGAAATAGTGCCAAACCTATATATATATATACCCTTTCAGAAAATAGAGAAGGAAATATTCCAATTCACTTTATGATCCCAAATTACCTTCACTTCAAAACCAGTCAAGTATTTTCCTTAATGTACAGAAAAATGATCACTCAGGAATACATAAATTAAAAAGTGACCCTCTGAGGTTTACATCAGGAATCCAAGTTGTTTCAGTATTTGAAAATAAGTGTAATTCGCCACCTTAAAAGACTTAGGAGAAAAACCATGGCCACACCAACAGATGCCGACAAACCATTTTACAAAATGCAAAACCCATTCATGACAAAACTTCTCAGTATAGAATAAAATCTCAGTGACATAAAGAACATCTATAAAGAAGCAGAGCTAACATCATACCTGATGATGAAATACTCTCTTTCCTCCCTGAGAAAAGGAGAAAACACTAAAGCCTCCTCTCACTACTTCTACTCAACAATACACCACTGCAGGTTCTAGTCAGTGCAATGATGGGGGGTGTTAGGAGAACAAGGCAGGGAGGCAGACAGGCAGGCAACTTAGGAAGTGGTAAGATGGGTTCTATTCACAGACAATGTGTTTGTTTACCTACAAAATCTTAAATAATATCCAAAACAACTGCTAAAATTAATAAGCAGGTTTAGCAAGATCACAAGATACAATGTCAACATACAAAACCAATGTTAATACCTGTATACTAGCAATAAATATTTGGAAAAAAAGTTTTTAAACACTGTGATTTACAATAGCATCAAAAACATAAAATACTTAGGAGTAGACCCAGCAAAAGGCATTTAAGACACTACGCTGAAAACAATAAAACATTGTTAAAAGAAATTACCAAAAACTAATGGACAAATACACTATGATAATGAGTTGGAAGACTCAATCTCATTCATGTCCATACCTAACAAATGAGTGTACAGATTCAGTAAAATTTCAATCCCTGCAAACTTTTGGAAAAACCAACAAACTGGTTTCAAATTTGTATGAAAACAGGCAAAACAATTTTAACAAAGAAAAACAAAGTTGATCTTTCCCCACCCAACTTACTTCACCTAGCAGAATACCCTCTAGATCCTTCCATGTATACCCTTTGATTTCACTTACATATGGGATTAAAAAAAAATGAACAAAAAACAGAAACAAACACATAAATACAAAAAGCAAACTGATGGTTGCCTGAGGTGGGGGTGGCGAAAGGATGGTGAAACGGGTGAAGGGGATTAAGAGGTACAAACTTCCAGTTAAACAGGTCACAGAAATGGAAAGTACAGCAGAGGGAACACGGTCAATAATATTGTACTAATAGTATATGGTGACAGAGAGTAGCTACACTTACCATGGTGAGCACTGTATGATGTACAGAACTGTCCAATCACTATGTTGTACACTTGAAACTAATATATGTTGTATGTCAACTATACTTCAATGTTAAAAAATTTTTTAAAAAAAGAAAAAATTGAGATTTACAGTTCCTGCATTTAAGGCTTAATATTTATTTTAAGATTTTATTCATTCATTTGACAGAAACACAGTGAGAGAGGGAACACAAGCAGTGGGAATAAGAGAGGGAGATCCAGCAGGCTTCCCATCGAGCAGGGAGCCCGATGCGGGGCTCGATCCCAAGACCCTGGGACCATGACCTGAGCCGAAGGCAGACGCCCAACAACTGAGCCACCCAGGTGCCTCTAAGGCTTAATATTTAACTACAGTCATCATTTACCTGAAGTTCAGATATACAGATAAGATCAATTCATGATGAAAAAACTCAGAAGACTGTTCAGTGATTGCCTGGACTGGGGAAGGAACTTATGGGGAAAGTATTCCGGGAAATCTTCTCTGGTGATGGAAATATTTTCTACCTTATAAGAAGTACAGATTCCGGAGCGCCAGGGTGGCTCAGTGGGTTAAGCCTCTGCCTACAGTTCAGGTCATGATCCCAGCGTGATCAAGCCCCACATCAGGTTCCCTGCTCAGCAGGGAGCCTGCTTCCTCTTCTCTCTCTGCCTGCCTCTCTGCCTACTTGTGATCTCTCTCTGTCAAATAAATAAATAAAGTCTAAAAAAAAAAAAAAAAGAGGTACAGATTCCACAAGTATATGCATTTTTTAAGCTCATCAATTGTATACTTAAGTTGTATAAACTTCACTTCCTGGAAAGATATCCTTAAAGAGCAGTAAACAATGGTGAATTCCAGGTTTGTATATTTGCTTTTTATCGTACTATGGATTAGCAATTCTGAAACTACTCTGCGTGTTCTAGGCTTGAGTGAGTAAATAAATTGAAGAATACTGGGAGACACATTTCTCACTACTGGAGAGGTTAGCTTTAAATAGAGAAAGAACAAGAACATACTCTGTGGCTTTGGTTTAGAATCAGAGGTATCAATATCAGTATGAATTCATGGTTAATAATAGAGATACATAAAAATAAAATACAAATATATGTGTTTATAAAAATATATATAATTATGGGAAATATACATAATTTCCTACTCTAGATTTGTTTCTAAACACCATTTTCCATTAAAAAAGAGACTAATGGTCCTGGGAGTATAGCTAATTCCAGAGGTTAGGATAGGAAAAACACAAGATGAGCCTGGAAGAGGTTGCTGCGAGAAAGTAAGGAAGTACTCAAAGAATGATGAAAATATATCAGAAGGAGTCAGCTTAAAAGGGCTCTTACTGGCTCAGTCTGGGACAGTTTTGAGCAGTGATCTAAGAGCTGTGGACCTAATGAGTCAGTAGGGACACCCCCCCCCCAACTCAACCACATACTACTATAATTGTAAACGAATGTTGTCTCCCATATACACAGATTATGGAGTTCCAGTTGACTTTGTTATATTATTATCCAATATGTATCTACTCAACCATTTTCAAGTAGTGGCCGAATTTTCGGGGAATTCTGCATAAGCAATATCACCAAACCCTTTTGCAAAAAGCACTGGGTTGTGTGGAGAAGCTTAGGAGAACTAGGACAGCTTCATTGGTAGTGAGAAAGTGGGTGGTTGCTCCAAGAATAGCACCCAGACTGGAAGCCATGAATGAAGAAGCACCAAACAACTGTTTTTACAGAATGAAAGGGAAAACTATGTAGGTGGGAGCAGAGCCACAATGTAAAGGCAATTAGTTCTAATTCAAAGTGGAAAGCAGAGAGGAAAGCAACATGAGAAAGCAGAGTGCACGTTTGTCACAACCACAAAATACTTCTGTGACATTTAACTATATTCCTCATTGCCCTCCCAAATCATTCAATACTCAGTGCATCCTGTTCCCTTCTCCACCTGGCTACCTCTACCCAAATGCCCAACCCTGGTCAACAAATATCTAACAATGAGATGCATTAAAATATCTTCTTTATCAGTCATGCTCTGCAGTTCTCATCTGACCCTTCCTCTTCATGGAGAGCTTCGAGAGAGGGAAGGCAAAACATGGATCAAATGAACTACCCTCTCTTCCAAATCTCTGCTCAGAGCCACAGACCTCAGTCCCCAGTTCCCTCCTTGACAGTAACTCCTGGGGAGTCAAAATGAATTATACAAGAAAGATTCATGAATGAGCTAAAAAAGCAACCATTCTTATACAAGGCATTCTAAATATTCTTTCAAAAAATATTATTTTAAGATGATTCTCTATGTTATTCTTGAAAGTCTAGAAAGCAACTTAAAATTAAATTGCATTTCTATGTTATAAAGCAGATATAATGATATATATTGATACAATGATATTATACAATAAAGAAGAGAGTGTTGAATACAAATGGCAGAACCAAGTACAATTATTCATCATAGGAAGAAAAGGCATATGAAATAAATTAAAACAAATAATTTGTTCTTTTCCGACCCATTTGTCATTTCTTCAGTTATCTACCACCTGAAACTCCTTCCTATGTTAGGTGATTTCTCCACCTTATGATTCTCCCCTGTCGAAGCTAACCATGCCCAGTAGCTGCTTTCCTGATCTTCCCTATAGCTGGGCAGAGGGTGTGGGGCCTAAGCTTGGCCAACCAAATGCACCTGCTCTTAGGCTTCAACTTGGAAATGAGTGATACAAAAAGCAGGGCCAGGGGAGGCACCACTGAAGACCCAGAGCATGACAGTAGTCATGCTGTCTGGTGTCAGCAAGCTACAGTACTCATCTCTCATGAGCAGAAGGCTTACCCACTGCGGACTAGATCAACAGTGATCATTTGGCAGTGATGCTGGCTGATTAAGACCTGCTTCCCTAGATTTCCCAGCCATGCTCTACCATGCTGTAAGCCAACTCAAACACTTTCCTGCTTAACTCCATGAATACTGGCTTTACCAGCTCACAACTAAGAATCCTCCCTGGCACATCTAATGCCTTTCAACTGATGCTCATTTTACTAAGCTGCCACCTAGAAGAAGCTATAGCTCATACACAGAATGGCTGTTAAGTTTTTTCACTGGTTAAAAAAAAAAAAAGAAATTGCTCCCCTCTGAATTTCCTAGTAATTATTTTGGCTTCTGACTTTTAAAGGCTCTGTTCCAATTAAAAGGTCTTTCCTATTTCAGAGCTGGAAACTATACTTTATAAGTATGAATACATGATTGACAATAAATTAGACTAGAAATTCCATTAACATATGAGGCACATGATAAATAATAAAAACCCAAGTATCATTCCACCCTAGGTTACTGGCTCTAAACAGAAAGTAGATTACTGGAGGCAAAGTTCCCCATGATGATTACTCATTAGCTTATTCAAAGTGGCTTTACAGGCTTAGTCCCATTTGCCAAATTGACTCTTGCCCAAATTTTCCTGGCACACAAATTACCAAACAGTTAACCCTCCTATTAGTAGTCTCAGCAGGAATTAATGCATGAATGAGCACGAAGCCTCTTCTCCTGCCTTGAAAGGCCAATAAGAGCAGTGCTCAGGCCAAATGTCTTCGAATTACCAAAGAGCTATGTCCAGTGTCAGATAATAAATACATGAATTGTAGATAATGGGACCTCTGCTTCCCCCGACTTCTGCTCTGGCAGTAGTTTAAAGAACTGGACTCATTTAAAATAATGGATTTTTCATCTTTCTGATTTTAGATTTCTAGAGCTTCAATTCATTCTATATGCAAGAGAAATGAAGATGTTTATTTAAAATATTTACTTTCAGGACTAAAGGTGACAGGTGACTTTGGTGCTTTTGCTCTTATCAGCTGATGTGATATTTTCTTTTTAAGGAAAGGTTCAGGATAAGACTACAAAATCTAACTTCTCACATGCTACAATCTACCAGAAGAGAATATTCTTTATGGACAAAGAGCAGCACTGCTTATCAGAGCAACCTTTCACTGAGACTACACAGGCCAATGAATTTGGCCATAAAGGACTCCTGTATCCCCCTTACACGTGGGAGACAGATCACTGGCTCATTTTGTATTAGCCTCTCAGGACCCATAGGACAGAAACAATTTCCTTTCACTCCCAGCCAGGTTGGAAATGACCCAGTCATTCAGAAACAAACAGGATGTAAGTTGATTAAAAAAAAAAATCAGCTAGATAATAAAATCTTTGATTCAACTTGAAATGAGCTCCTTCCTTTTTCTCCTACAAGAGAAATGATAGATAAAATGCAAAACTGAAGTAAAATGTAGGAAAGCACACATTTTTATACATTAAATGCAATCCCAATGAAAACAAAATATTTTGACTTTTGATAACGCAGCATAAAAGCCAGCCGCAATACTTTATTATGAAATAGCGCATCTGACACGTTAAGAACATAATTGAAACATGTCTCATCCAAGAAATACAAATGAGCTTTGGTGACATCAGCTGAAACATACTGGCTCTTGCTTCTGCGGTTCCTGGGGAATTTCTGAAAACCTCCAGGGATGTCAGTGGTTGCTCTGCAGGGCTTTGTAAAAGGGTTTGCAAGGTCCAGAGTAAAACTGATTTTTGCCCCTCACCCATGGAAGGTCTTCTAGACTTCTGTGCAATTTTACCCAGTGCTTTAGCTTTCTACCAAGTGACATACTGAAGAAGAGGTTTGCTTTCCTTCAACACCTACACCAGAACATGGGCACACAAAAGTCAAAAACACACACATTAAATGACAGTATCATAAATATTTACAGTAATTCTGCATTCAGGTTCACCGTCACATGTCACAGGTGTTACATGTGAACTCTAACAAGTTCTCTGGAAAGGACAAAGAGAAGAAACACTGAAATGTATGCTTTAGGAATGGTTGGAAGAACAGATTACTTTTAATTCTAGTTATACTAGACATTATTAGCTTCTCTGACTTGCTCATTCTCTTCTAATGAATGGAATCAGTAGTCTGGGCAGCCCATCAGAAGGACAAAAGTTGAACTTCAATTTCCTTTTGGCTGATGGCAGTTTTTTGTCACTTAGGACTCTTGGAAGCATGTACTCAAGTACAATAATAAATACATGTGTGTTGGTGGGGGAGGTGAGAAAGGGCAAAGAGGTTGCTTTAAATGAAACACATGTGAGTAGGAGCCTGGAGGTCTGCAACACACACAGTCCTCACCCCAGAGGCGAGTTTGAGACTAACCAGGACTTCAAGATGACACGTTGTGAGACTACATATGCCACAGAAATTTCATTCTATTCTCCTCATGCTAATTTCATTTTCCAAAGACATAATTTACAGAAGAAATTTCTAGTTGCAAAGAAATACTTGAGACAGGAGCTGGGGACATCACCATCTGATCAGCGTCCTGGTTGCAATACTGGATCACAGGCCTGGCAGTAGAGCATGTCTTACAGCACTAGGAAAGGGAAGCCCCCGTCCCCACCACCGCCCCCAAAAAAGCATATTTTAAAGAAGCATCAAAGTAACCTTTACAGGAAACAAATTCTTTATTATATGTATTTTAGAGCTTAGTGTTGTTTTTGAATTATATTTGGAAAGGGCCACCAGGATCAGTCAGCATTTTGCCTTTTGAGACACTTACCCCATTTAAGAACAAACAAGCCTAGAAATGGCTTCTTCATCCTACACTGTGATATAGGAAAAATGACTGAAAGTCTCAATACCTTCTTTTGTCTGTTTTCAGCAGCAGCCAGCTGCGTGGACATTCTTTCTTGCATCTTTCTGCAGTGGGCCATGACTGCTTCAAGGATGGAGAGGGGGTTGGTACAAACTGGCTTCTTCTCTTTATCACCGGCACCTGCCTCATAGTCTCTCTGCAGTGCCAAGAAGGGGTCATTCAAATTAAATCTCCCATACCGTTCCTGGATAAATACCTCCTTCCTGCGAGCCTAGAACAAAATCAGAGGAATGTATTGAAGAAAGAAATAAAAATACACAGAAAGATATTTATAAGAAGGTTTTGTGATTACTTTTCCAAATGATATTCACAACTGTTCTGAGTAATGGCTTACATATGATGTCAGGCGCTGAGCGAGGATCGAAGGGAATGTGACCCCAATCCCCGACTAGCCTGGCATGCCATTCAGTCTACTTTCCAATTTTCTTCCTTAAAGAATGTCTTTTAAATTACAAATGATGCAAATACAGTTTTTTTCCATGATGCTCCCTCCTTCAACGATCTGTGTTTTAGGTACAGTCTCTTCTAGTGTAAAGTAAAATCAGAAATACCAACTATTAAAATAACTTCTAGCAAAAGTTCAAAAATAAAATTATCTCTGTCTTGATAGAACTTCTTTTTCACATAATACTTATCAAGCTAAGTCACAAAATATAAACCTCCTACAAGCTTTGTTGAGCCACAAAGAATTTAAGGGTATTTGCTAAATAAAATACCTGATGAAATTTTTATGTCAAAGCCGCAACATTCATATTCTGTGAAGCTAGACTAAACTACCAAAAAGATCTCCAGAAAATTTAAGAAGATGCAAATATCTCATTGTTGAAGGGCATGAAAATAGAGTTCACAGAGTCCCAGAAAAGAATGTGACCTCATTTCACTCTCAGTGTCAGTCCCTCGGCATCAAAGTTAATTTCACATCCACATGTCACTAAGTGCAATTTTCTATAATTAGCCTACAACAGACTTTGCATAAAATGGAAAACAGTAAAAATATATTGAAGCTAGCAACATTTTCAGAACTCAGGTCATGTGGACTAGCCACTAGAAAATAATTATTTTATGTCGCTGCCAGTGGAAAAACTAAATTACTTTACAATAAATCAAGCTAATTGTCCAAAACATTAAATGTGTTTTCTGAAGAAATATTACATAAATTTCCTCACTTTAAAAGTAGCTGCACTGAACAACTAGACTTTTCCATTTTTAGACCACTGTGAGCAGCCAACAACTAGATAAATACAAGTGCAAATGACAAGTGGGCAAATCTAACTATCTTTTCCTATTACCAAGTTAGATGAAGAAATACAGTTTACAAAAAAGCCCAATTTCACCATGAAACTTAAGCTAGGATCATCTCAGAGGATTATTTTAAACTTACAAGTCAACATGATTTATGAATCAAAAGGCATTTTATAGTTCTAGATTCTTCAAATTCAATTAAGTGATCAATACACTGAGAAAGCCTCACTTCCAAGATGCAATTTCAAAAGCGAGTACATTTTGCCTTCCTTTACTTCTCTCTTCATTTTTACTGAATGTAATAATTCATCCCCCACCTCTGGATGAAAACCTGAGATACCCCTATGGTTTTTCTTATTTTTTTTTCCCCCTCTTACTTTTCTCTAAATACAAGTCCTATAGTCATTTTAAGACATAAACCCATCTCAATTTGATTAGAATATCCAACCTGAGTGTAGGACAGCTTCCTTTCCCCAGCGAAGATCTGTGGCAGGATCATACGGACCACCTGGGTGGGAAAGGAGGGTTTACGAAAACACCTCTCCCTTTACACAAATCTTCTCCCCCTCTTTCTAAGTGGTTTCCGTTCTCTCTGGGTTAGAAGGGCCTGGAGGTGAGGGAAGCAGGAGGGTCCTACCTAACTGGTTCAGTTGGAAGACAAGCCTTACAAACTGAGTGTGGTGAATATTGAAAGCCTGTTTCCCTATGAAGTGCCTGGTGACTTTAGAGGGCCACCACCCCCTCGTCCCACTGCTGGGGTCTCTTCATCTATAGTTTGCTCAATGCAGACCATAAATTTAGGACAGACTACATAATCTGCAAGGCCTGGTGCAAAATGAGAACGTAGAGCCCTTTGTTCAAAAATTAAACATTTCAAGATGATGACAGCATACCATTTAACTAAGGAGGAGGGGTTCCTAAGTGCATGGCCCTCTGCCACTGCACAGGTTGCACACCCATGAAGCTAGCCTTGCATCACTCCTTCCACAGCATCTAGAACCCGATTTTTGTCAGAAGAGGTTCCACGTTCTCTAAACTTCTCTACTGAACAGCACCTGACTCAATCTCATTCCCACCTTTTGGTGCTTATGGCCCAAGGTTGTGTATAGAAAACACTCATGAAACTTCATCTGAACATAATTCTGGGAATGCAAGACAACGGGACACCCCGTTTGCAATCTCTATTATGGGAAGAGTCCAGTCACCCTGGGCCTGGCAGGACTGTCTTCTCCTAAACATTTGCTTTGAGCTCCTTTAAAGCAGGGGCTCTTTTATTCAGCTGACATCCCACCAACCCACCAAACACACAATGGGTGTGTAATGTATTCTTGCTGCACAGATAAATGTAGCATCCAGTCGCCTTAGGAAAATATAATTTTAACCCAGAGCCTCCTAAGGAAAGAGCTCAGGCCATCTTCTCTGTTCGAGGAAGTCAAGTTTCCTCACAAAGGGACCAACCTTAACAGGAAACTGGGGAAGAAGTTAAACCCATGTCAGACTCCTCTAGGCAGAGCTCATTCCTGAGACAAGGATGACCAAGTATTAGTTTACCCACTAGCTGAGTCAGAACCAGGGGATCCCAGGAAGGACTCAATTAACTCTCTAAACTAAAACCAGGCAAGAGCATTTTCAGGAAAACCACAGGGGTAGCAGATGATTTTCCATGATTCATGATTTTTTGCACTACTCACACCCCAAACCTAGACTGTATATCATAGAGGCCCTCTGCTTACCAGAGTTCTCAGAATACATTTCCTAGGAAACCTCAGTCACTTTTCTGCGTAAAGGCCTTCAACATTCTCATAGTTATTAAGCACTCTCTCCCCCCATACCTTTGTCCATGTGATGCTGGCAGGCCAGGACACCCTCCCATCCTTTGCCTGTATAACTTCCCACTGACCACTAACCCTCATTGCCATCTCCTCCTCTTTTGCTCATCCCACAAGATTCAGAGTTTAGCTTAATTTGGATTTAGGCAAGCATTTATAACTGAACACGTGCCCAAGCCAACAGACATCCCCTAATTTTACCTACTTTTCAAGTAACTATTATTGCTTATTCTTTTAACATTCTTGAAAAAATGTTTATCTTTCTTAGGACATCTTACTTTATAACAAGAGTATTTGATTCTTTTTTTTTTTTTATTTGTCAGAGAGAGAGAGAGAGAGAACGAGCACAGGCAGACAGAGAGGCAGGCAGAGGCAGAGGGAGAAGCAGGCTCCCTGTCGAGCAAGGAGCCCGATGTGGGACTCGATCCTGAGACGCTGGGATCATGACCTGAGCCGAAGGCAGCCGCTTAACCAACTGAGCCACCCAGGCGTCCCGAGTATTTGATTCTTAATATACTATATCACTTTTGGCAACAACACATACAAGTTTTAATATTTAAGGAAACTGCCTAACAAAAAATGACTTGATATTTATCATACTGGGTTTGAAGAGGCCTTTCCCTTAAAAAAGAAAGAGCTGAATGTGCAGATAACTTCTTGGTTTATGCATCAGAATTACTTGAGAATGAAATGCATTTCAGGGAAATGAGTCATTTTAAAGACACGGACTGTAGTTATGAAAACATACTTAAAGGAACCCTTACAGCTACTTGATAGAAATGTAATTTCAATCAGAATCTGAAGTTTTATAAGATCTTGTTGAGAAATAAAAACATGCCATTACTAAGAGAGGATCTGACAAATACAGACTTCCTCCTTGGGGCTTTAATTGTTCAACCAGATCAAATTAAGTAGGTTGGACCTAATTAGTAACAATAAAAAGAAAAAATACTGGGTGCCTGGGTGGCTCAGTTGGTTAAGTGACTGCTTTCAATCGGGTCATAGTCTTGGAGTCCCAGGATTGAGTCCCATGCCGGGCTCCAAGCTCCATGGGGAATCTGCTTCTCTTTCTGACCTTCTCCACTCTCATGCTCTCTCTCAAATAAAGAAAATCTTAAAAAAATAAAAGAAAAATACTTAAATGTTCAACTTTTCCTAGAGTATGTAATTTTCTTAGAAAAAAAGGAATCTAGTACTTGCATTGTGGGTCACAATTAAAACATACCACCAATTAATTTTGAAATTAAGAGTCTTTTATGGTTTGTCCCCCTCCCAATCCCATCTTGTTTCATTCTTTCCCTCCTTAGTCCTCACGACCCCTCACCCTACCTTTCAAATTCCTCATATCAGTGAGAGCATATGATAATTGTCTTTCTCTGATTGACTTATTTTGCTTAGCATAATACCCTCTAGTTCCGGTACAAATGGCAAGATGTCATTCTTTGATGGCTGCATAATATTCCATTGTATATATATACCACTTCTTCTTTATCCATTCATCTGCTGATGGACATCTAGGCTCTTTCCATAGATTGGCTATTGTGGACATTGCTGCTATAAATGTTCGGGTGCACTTTCCCCTTCGGATCACTACATTTGTACCTTTAGAGTAAATACCCAGGAGTGTGATTGCTGGGTCGTAGGGTAGCTCTATTTTCAACTTGAGGAACTTCCATACTGTTTTCCAGAGTGGTTGCACAAGCTTGCATTCCCACCAACGGTGTAGGAGGGTTCCCCTTTCCCTGCATCCTCACCAACATCTGTCATTTCCTGACTTGTTAATTTTAGCCATTTTGACTGGTGTGAGGTGGTAACTCACTATAGTTTTGATTTGTATTTCCCTGATGCTGAGTGATGTGGAGCACTTTTTCATGTGTCTGTTGGCCATCTGGATGTCTTCTTTGCTGAAATGTCTGTTCATGTCTTCTGTCCATTTCTTGATTGGATTATTTGTTCTTTGGGTGTTGAGTTTAATAAGATCTTTATAGATTTTGGATACTAGACCTTTATCTGATATGTCATTTGCCAATATCTTTTCCCATTCTGTCAGTTATCTTTTGGTTTTGTTAACTGTTTCCTTTGCTGTGCAAAAGCTTTTAATCTTGATGAAGTCCCAATAGTTCATTTTTGCCCTTGCTTCCCTTGTCTTCAGTGATGTTCCTAGGAAGAAGTTGCTGCGGCTAAGGTCCAAGAGGTTGCTGTCTATGTTCTCCTCAAGGATTTTGATGGATTCCTATCTCACATCGAGGTCTTTCATCCATTTTGAGTCTATTTTTGTGTTTAACACACATTTTAAAACTTATAGCTAAAATTATTTTATCTTATGAAAAGCCAAAATGATTCTGTAATATTTTTAAAAATGATACTAATAAAAGACAACTTTTAGGGCGCCTGGGTGGCTCAGTGGGTAAAAGCCTCTGCCTTCGGCTCAGGTCATGATCCCAGGGTCCTGGGATCAAGGCCCGCATCGGGCTCCCTGCTCAGCAGGGAGCCTGCTTCCCTTCCTCTCTCTCTGCCTGCCTCTCTGCCTACCTATAATCCCTGCCTGTCAAATAAATAAATAAAATCTTTAAAAAAAAAAAAGACAACTTTTAGTGAGACCTTACTATTATTGCTAGGTGTTTTATATTCATTTTCTCCTAAAAATAAGTCCAAGAGATAGCCATTATTTTAATTCATAATTTAGAGACAAGCAGACTGAGGCTTAAAAGATTAACTTACTCTCAAGGTCACTTCAACTGGAGCTAGTATTCAACCCAGCCAGTCTTACTCCAAAGCCCACACTGTTAAGCACTAAAAGATTATTATGCGGGCACCTGGGTGGCTCAGTCTGTTGGGCATCTGCCCTCAGTTGGGGTCATGCTCCCTGAGTCCTGGGATAAAGCCCCTCACATTGGGCTCCTTGCTCCCTACTCCCTCTGTAACTGCCCCCCACCCCGTGCTCTCTCTCTCTCTCTCTGGCTCTGCTCCATCAAATAAATAAAATCTTTAAAAAAATAAAAAATTAAAATAAAAGATCATTATGACTAGAGTATTTTGGAACACTAAAAAAGGTTCAAAAATAAGTAATGTTTACAACACTATTCAAACCAGTACAAAGAAATGAAGTTTAAAAGAAACAAATATGCCTTCATATTTCAAGAAGTTAAGACTATTCTCAATGCTCTATATTTACTTTCATTGTTACTGACCACGTGGCTAATAAAATTTAGTAAAACTTAAGGGTTTTGTTCTTTTCCTAAGATTCTTCGAAGAGGGGCACCTGGGTGAACCAGTCGTTAAGCATCTGCTTTCAGCTCAGGTCATGGTGTCAGGGTCCTGGGATCGAGCCTTGCATTGGGCTCCCTGCTCAGTGGGGCCTGCTTCTCCCTCCCTCTCTGTCTGCCTCTCTACCTACTTGTGATCTCTCTGTCAAATAAATAAATAAAATCTTTAAAAAGAAAAAAAGATTCTTCAGAGAGTATCATTTAAATGTAAAAAATAATTCAACAGGAAAAAATGGTTTACTCATTAACTGAAAGTATGTTTAAAGCATTAATACTGATCTATAACTGCAAGACTAAGAAATTCTGTCCTCAGCTCTACCCTACTCTGCCACTGTCTTGGGTGCCAATGACACAAAACCACCGGGATGGCTGAAGTGATGAGCCCAATCTGACAAGATGGACTTTCTCAGGAATAAATGTAAGTCAGTTCTTGAGAACAAACACAGAAGCAAGTACAAGAAACCTAGGGTTGAAGTCAACACCATATTCAAGGCATGAACAATGAAATGGAAACGGTCCTTCCCCCCCACACCTCCACCCAGAAATTCAATTCCAAGGTGCATTAATAGAAGAAATGTATCAGAACTAGACAATTCCTGGACTACTGGGCTCACTTCGGGGTGAAATATTTAAATAATGATCAACAGAAAAAGAGCCTGAGGACAGAACTGAATTTTTTTTTTGAGATTTTATTTATTTACTTGACAGAGAGATAGAGCACAAGTAAGCAGAGCGGCAGGCAGTGGGAGAGAGAGAAGCAGGACTCCTGCTGAGCATGGAGCCCGACGTATAGCTCCATCCCAGGACCCTGGAATCATGATCTGAGCTGAAGGCAGCCACTTAACCAACTGAGCCATCCAGGTGCCCAAAGAACTGAATTTTTAAGAACAGAAGGGAACAGGAGAGCTGAAAAGACATACAGAGGCATGACTGCATTCTTTCAGTATCTGAAGGTATCTTGGGTTTAAAGAGGTATTGGACTATTTACATGACTCCCAAACAAATGAATTATAGCCATAACCATAAAAAACTTTCAAGGGAAAAAACTGTTCTAGAAATAAAATAAGCTGCACTGGACTGGAGTGAAGTCTCTGTGTCTGACTGTATTGCAAACACAGGCTGAAATAACATGTGGCCGACAGGGCTCTTAATCAGTTAAGGTCCCTGGGTTCTAAGCTGTTACACTCCTCTCAAATCCTAAAAAAAAAAACTTATTTAAAATCAAGAGGGATAGAAAAAACAGAGATTTTTCTGAACAGTCAACATAAAAATTTACTTATCTTGCTCTAAATTTCTGTCTTAGTGAAAGAGTTCAAACAGACGAAGAGTAAGCAAACAACCCTTCCTCCAAAAACTAAGAGCTCTTCTAAGAGGAAAGAAGGAAAAAATCCTACTTGTAAATAAAAGGGAAGGGAAAACTAGAGATAAGCCATTGTCCTCAGAGATCATTCACACTCTAAGAGCAGTAGAATAATGTAGGATCCAGTTTACTCGTTCATACAACACATGCGTCCACACGTGCGTACACACACACACCCACGCAAACAAGGAGGGGGAATATGGACAACAGAGGGTATAAAAGCAATGTAAAAATTACACAGTCTTTTGGAGCATAGTCACCGCCCTTCAATGCTTGCAAAGTCTTATAAATTCACTAGCCAGGAACAAAAGAGAACTTCTTGCAATATGAATTAAATGCCAAAAAGTCTGACAAGTTCATTTCAGTGAATACATTTCAGACACCATATGTGGCAAGACATACACAGCACAAGAAATGAAGGGCTGTCATGGCGGCCCATGATCTGCCTGCCATACTGGCTGGAATAGTCAGCCAGGGAAGAGGCACATTTTCCCTGCTTCTTCTCCTCCCTCCTTCCCCAACCTTCCACCACCTACAATGTCATAGTTGCTCAGGGACATGATCATCTGGATCTATGGAAACTGTCATGCCGGGAATATACATAATGCATATTATGAATCATATGTCAAGATAGAATTACTGGTTCTTAAAGCTAAAATTGAGAAGTCACACTTCAATAAACTGTTAATTTTCTCTCAAAAACGTGGACCATTATAACAAAATCTATGAAATGGCTTGGCTTCACTGAAATCGGAGCCAGAAGTAATCTATTACCAAACCCTTTATTTTGACCTCATATGCCACTTAGAGCCTTGCACACATCCATCTCAGCCAGATATGTGGGCCACGCACATCTGTAAAAATAAGATTACCTTTATTCCCTAACTAGGTCAAGAATGGCACACAGGGCTGCACTGTTCTGTCCTCTTGCCCAGAGCACACATGATTAAGTTATCAGCACACTTGAAACTGAATCCAGGAAAAGCCTCATAATTTGTCCTAATTCACCTCTCCAGGCAGCCACCAACCATCAATCAGAACTGGAACGCCGATCAACTTACTTGTCAGTGCAGCTCTAGTCATTTAATTGCTATGATCAGCTATATCTTTATCAATACCAGACAGATAAAACAATGACTTTTACACCTCTGTAACTTAAAGAACAACTAGGAGTGTACCCCACACATACCAGTTAGTTATTCAAGGTTAACAGAAGTAATGGTTTTCTATTACTAGGATTAGTCATGCCTATGACTAAATGAACTTTTCATATCAAAAAAACAATCATTTGGGGGCGCCTGGGTGGCTCAGTGGGTTAAGCCTCTGCCTTCGGCTCAGGTCATGATCTCAGGGTCCTGGGATCGAGCCCCACATTGGGCTCTCTGCTCAGCAGGGAGCCTGCTTCCTCCCTCTCTCTCTGCCTACTTGTGACCTCTGTCAAATAAACAAATAAAATCTTTAAAAAAAAACACAATAGTTTTTTTGTTTTTTTTTTAATTTGTCAGACAGAGAGAGAGTGCAGGAGCGAGCACAGGCAGACAGAGTGGCAGGCAGAGGCAGAGGGAGAAGCAGGCTCCCTGCTGAGCAAGGAGCCCGATGTGGGACTCGATCCCAGGACCCCGGGATCATGACCTGAGCTGAAGGCAGCCGCTTAACCAACTGAGCCACCCAGGTGTCCCAAAAACACAATAGTTTTAAATTTCATGAGAGAGACACTATTATTTCAACAGTAATAAAAAACTAAGTGTATTTATTCAAATCTATAAGCATATTTGAACTATTTTATATTTTTATTTAAAATAACGCATGTTCACTAAACAATGCAGGAAAATACTGTTAAAAGGGGAAAAAACTACCATTCAATCACCAAAAGGCAGTCATCACTAAATTTGCCTTGTACTCTATATTTTTTTGAATGATGTATTAAAAAAATACTTATCATCAAGGACTTAAGGGAGTATGTTTAAGTAGCCTTCCCACTTAATTTGCTATTTCCCATTTCAATAATCTATATCAGTATTTTTAAAAGATTTTATCAATGTATTTATTTTAGAGAGAGAACACCTGAGTGCACAAGTGGAGGAGAGGGGGAGAGGCAGCGGGAGAGAGAGAGAGAAATCTTAAGCAGAGGGCGTTAAGTGCAGAAACCAACACAAGGCTTGATCCCATGACCCTGAGACCATGATCTGAGCCAAAACCAAGCACTGGAGCTTGCAGGGAATGAGGCACCGAGGCACCCCTATATCAGTAGTTTTAATAGCACTGCATAAACAAATCTAATATATTTTAAAAATCTCATTGTTTCTCACTGAGTTTGTATTCAATCATTCTAACCTACCTGGAGATAAACCTGTGGGAACATTTATAAGAGTAAATCCATAGCAATAGTATTACTGGATTAAATAAAAATATTTTAAAGACTTTTGAAATTACCAAATTCCTCTGCAGAAAGTTTGCCAATTTATAGTCCCACCACTAGTAGTTTGTTTGGATTTGTTTATTTATTTATTTACTCATTCATTCATTTATTTTGCATCTGTAGTTACAAGAGCTATCAGTCTATAATTCCCTTCTTTACTTTTTTTTTTCTAAAGATTTGATTTATTTATTTGACAGACAGAGATCACAAGTAGGCAGAGAGGCAGGCAGAGAGAGAGGAGGAAGCAGACCCCCCGCAGAGCAGGGAGCCTGATGCGGGGCTTGATCCCAGGACCCTGGGATCATGACCCAAGCCGAAGGCAGCGGCTTTAACCCACTAAGCCACCCAGGCGCCCCCCCCCTTCTTTACTTTTTAAATATCTTTGTCAGTTTGGGGATTAGAGTATTGCTAACCCCATAAAATAAAATAGGCCATGATGCCCCCTCTTATATTTTTTGAAAAGGTTTATGTATATTAACAATATTTATTTTTTGAATATTTGATAGCATTTACCAGCAAAATCATTCAGGCCTGGAGTCTTCCTTTGGGGAAGACTTTTTCTAATGAGTTTTTTAAATAGATATGAAGCTGTCTGGGCTTTTTCTTTCTCACAGCAATTTTGCAAGTTGTATTTATCAAAATATTTGCCTACTTCATGTAGGATGTTCAAGTTGTTCATAATATTCACTTAATATCTCTATGATGTCTATAGGATCTGTAGTGATAATCCCTTTTTTCATTCCCAATATGGTTATCTGTCTACTTTTGTGTTCTTGCTCATTTTAGCTAAGAATGTGTCAATTTTCTCTTAACCTTCCCCCTCCTTCTTTAAAGTAAGCTCCATGCCCAACATGCAGCTTGAACTCACAACCCTGAGATCAAGAGTCCCATACTCTAGGGGCGCCTAGGTGGCCTAGTCATTGGGCATCTGCCTTCAGCTCAGGTCATGATCCCAGGGTCCTGGGATCAAGCCCCATGTCAGGCTCCCTGCTCAGCAGGAAAAAGCCTGCTTCTCCTGTTCCCCCTGCTTGTATTCCCTCTCTTGCTGTCCCGCTCCATCAAGCATTTAAAGCACTAAATTTTCCTCTAAGTACTGTTTGAGCTGTATCTCAAACACTTTGATGTATTTTTGCTGTCATTCACTTTAAACTATCGTGATTTCATTGTGATTTTGTCTTTGACACATGAATTTTTTTTTTTTTTTTCAGAAGCTTCCAGATATTTGGAGTTTTCCTAAATAGCTTATCCTTACTGGTTTCTCATTTAACTCTGTTGAGGTTACTGAATATAATCTACAAATGTCAATTAAGGTGTTCATAGTGTTATTCATATTTTCTACGTTTTTACTGTTTTTTTCTCCCCTAACAACCAATAGTTCTATCAACTACTGAAAGAGGTATTTAAATCTATAATTATGAAATTGTCTTTTTTTCCCCTTTAAATCTGTTTTTGTGTCTCGTATTTTGAGGCTCTATTACTAGTCATGTAAACATTTATGTCTTCGTGAGGAATTGTCCCTTTTATCATTATGAATTGTATTATCCCTACAATATTGAGTCTGTTTTGAACCTTCTATTGTTTCCTTTATCTTTCCATTCAGAATTTGCCAGTACAAATGTTTTAACTTGTATTATTAAATCCTACCAACCAGCAGGACAAGTTTCCTTCACAATATCAGTTTCTAAAACTTTGTTATGCTACCAGCTTATTCTTCTGGATTAAATTCAGAAATTGATAAAATAAACCTAAAAAAAATTTTAATTTTGATTGGTATCATGTATAAATTAGATATACATTTGAAAAAAAGAGGACTTTTTCATAAAATTAAGTCTTGCTGCTGAAAAGTAATCTTATCTCTTCATTTATTAAAATTTGCTGTTGTATCCTACAAAAGTTGTCTATTTTTAAATCAATCAGCATAAATTTGAGAAAAAGGAAATTCTTTTCCATATTTTTGGCAATATCTGCACTTTCCTAATTAAATTATTTTATCTTGATTAAACTTCTGGAACTGGACTTATCAATCCAGGCTGCTCATCAGAACCATGTGTAACTGTGAACACTCAGCTTTGGGACAACGTTCAATGAGGAGTCTACCAAGATTCCCCCTATGTACTTCAATGCCCCAACCAAGGATAAGGAGGGCCAATTTCTTGTTTCTTGTTATAATTTTATACCATTATTTCCATGCTTGATGTTTTATGCTTATTTCCAATTAGGTAAATCTTTAGGGCATTTATTTTCAAAGAAGCTTTTGAATGAGAATATTTTATTTATCTGCCAAACAAGAATTTTCATTTCCTTCTTATGTGAACACCACTGTGTCTGGGTGAAAAAGTTCTTCAGTGGTAACCCTCAATACTGGATAGGGTTCCATCACCTCCTGCATTCAATACTGCATAGGAGCAAGTCAAGGCCAGGTCGATTTTTCTCCTTTCAAGGGAAAACTCCTACTTTTCTGCCTAATTAAATCAATTCCTTCTCCAGCACTTAAGGTTGGCATTTTTCCTGTCCTACAGCCTTTTTGACCTAAAGATTCTGCTATATCTCCTTTACAGCATCCATTCTATTTGTTCTAGTCTTCTTGAGGAACGTCAGTTTTGTTTTTTTTTTACTGGTGGGTCTCCACTCCCTGTCTTCCACATACATGTGTTTTTGTTTCTGCTTTATCACTGTAATCTTTTCCTCTGAGCTCTGAGAGAACCTCTTAAATTTGTTATGGATTCAATTTTTTAGAACACTGATTTTTCACCATTGCTTCTAATATATGCTTCAATTCCCCTAGTGCCTTTTAAATTCTGACAAGCATATCAAGTTGGTATTGTCATCCTCACTTTACAGAGGAGAAACCCGAAAGGGCTATGACCCAGGTTGAGGGCTAGAAGTGGGGGAGCCAGGACCCAGGCCAGCAATCTGCCTCCCACATCTGTGCTTTCTGTTCTCCAGTTCACTCTTCATCATAGTCTGGGATCATCCACATTCAGCCTCACTTCAAAGTCTATGTTTCCTTGAATTTTAAGACACAAAGCAGATGGTGTCTAAAAATTACTTTCTAAAATTTACTTGTTTCTTATAATAACTTTGTCAGATGTAGGTCGTTCCTTTGCATGTTAACTGTTAGGTTATCTTCCCTTTTCTTTGCTACAAAATCTTTCACAAGCCGTGTGTTTTTTTCTTTTTCTCTTTTTCTATTTACTCCATCTTTGGACTGGGAGGAGTCAACCCAGTGCTGGTGTTTATCCACAAGCAAGGCAGGTAGATTCTCAGAGCACCTTTAGTCTCCAGCTGCTTGCCATTAAAATGCTTCTCTAATATGGGGAGCCAGTGAGCAGACTGATGCTAATTTACGTGGCAGAGCTCCTTTCTGCTCAGAGTGGAGAAGTAATCAGAGCCACAGCCCCTAGGAGAGAAACAGGCTCCTCTGTTGGGTTTTTCCCTGCTGCCTTGCGTGTCAAGGACAAAGAGTCTCTCCAGCTACAAGTGGCCACTGGGGACAGGAGCATGTCTGTGCCATCCCCTGGGCCAGCAGACGATCAGGGAGTGGCCCTGCTGCCCAGACACCTTTCTGGTAGTTGCAACAATGCAGCTTTCTAGTGCTTCTCCTTCACACACATAAAATGTGTTTCAAGCAGCAACTCCCTACCTATCCCACAGTCTGCCCTTGCCTCTCCAAATCCAGAAAGGTACCCTTTGGCTGGCTCTTTCCAAGTTACAGTTCTGCCTCCTGAGAGAGCATCACAGAGTTCCAGGAAGTGAGTCCAAGCTCATTTATGCCTCAGTCTGGTCATACGGGCGTTGCCTCTAACAGGTATACCTTCATGTTTTAGGACACGGGTAATACGGTGGTGGAGAGGATGGGCTCAGAGATCACACAAAATGGGTCTGACGTACTCTGCTACTTCTATGTTACGTACACTTGGCCTGGTTATTTTACTCCCCTGGGGCTTCACCAGTAATGAGAGGATAACAGAGAACCCAATCCAGGGTTCTGTTGTTGTTGTTTGGAAGGATTAGTGAAATAATGCATGTAAGGCACTTAGCTGGGTACCTAAAAAACAGTAAACATCTAATAATTAGTAGCTATCATTTAAATAATAATGACATAATTATTTCTTTCTCATTTTTGCCTGCTTTTGCATCACTTAGGCTATCTCATTAGAGAAATGGGAATTTGTGTGTCATATGCCAATGTGCCCAAGTTTCCACTCTAGAATGCTTGGCAGCTGGGTGATTGTTTCCCACAGCTTGACAACTACTGCATCTCTTCTATCGCATCACACTCCTTCAGGAAAAAGACCTGGGCTCCTAACAGTCCATGAATCTAGAGCCTCCTTTGTGCATGTGGAAGGCCAAGCAGTGAGGGCATACTCAGGGGATACGGCCCATGAGGTAAGAGAGAATCAACATGCTCCCGGATAGAAATGAACTCATCATTATCCAGCCCGTACAGAAACACACATAAACAAGACACTCCACCAGCAGAGCAAACAGTAATAATTTCTTTTAAGAGATTTGTTTTAAAGGATTACAGAGCAAAAAGCAAAGACTCAGAACAAAATACAGCAGAATCCTATTTCAATATCACTCTTTAACATCAGTTCTAATGTAAGTCAGATGATGTGTTCAGAAGCACTACATTTAGAGAATGGAGAGACGGCTATGGCATTAAAATTTATAAGCTTTGCCTTTATTAATGGCTGTGTTTTTCAGCTTTCAGGGTAAATTTAGACATCAACCTGCAGCCCTAAAGTAACAAATCTACACAAGCCATTCATTTGCTGAAGTTCTAAGTCATAGTCTCTACATGAAGTTTTCTAAAGCTTCTAGATATTGAGTAAATTGGCAGAATTTTCCAACAAAATAAGTAATCCCATCAAAAAACTTACCAAGGCTTTTGACATTATAATGGACTAACAAAATAGTCATTTGGTAAAGAGGCAACTTAGAATATCTGTAAGATAACAGGAAGTCAATGATTAAAAAGAGTAAAATTTCATTTGACCATTGATTTTAAAATAAGTGAAAAATCAAGCTTCAGCAGAGTAGTCCGATATTGTCCCGAGAAGCAACTAACCACTTGGGGACAATCAATATTCCTGTGCCAAGACCACTGACAGGACTTCTACAGGTACTCCCCACCCCGCTTCATATCTGCTGGATCAAATTCCTGTTTCAGAAAATTCCCAAACAGGTTTTTCCCCCACTTTCATATTATTCACACTGTCATGACTGCACAAAAGCATTTTCTCATTAGGCTTTAGTCATCTAGGGGTTTTGACTCCTAACAAGGGAAAACAAACAAACAAATTAAAAAACCCAACATCTTTCCTAAAATGAACATAGAAACAATTATCCAAACATACCACCCAATCCCAAAAGGATCCAAGGTAGCTTCCTTGAAATGGTCCAATATTTCGGGAATAATGCAGTGCGCCCATAGGATAATTCCAGAAATACCTATTTATTTGCGACTGGAGAAGAGAAATGTGGAAGCAGCTGTGGGTGGGTGGGGGGGAGGGTGCAGGGTAGGAACGCTGCTAACAAAGCATCCTCATCCATAAAATTTTCAAGTGAAAAACAAAGAAATAAAGGCAGTCTCTTGTCTACTGGGGATAATATAACAGATAATGTCTGTGGGCAGTGGTTGTAATTCAACATTTTAAACAGTCCTTTTCATAACTTCAGGAAACCTGAGTTGGCTTGGTTAAAAATAAAATTCCCCAGGACACAGAGAGAGTGGTGGAGACAGTTTTGCTGCGCCCCCTCCCAACTCCCAACGGAACCAGCCTGGGATACTGAGGAATAACTCACCAAATGCAAGAACCTGCTAAGCATCTGGAAAACTTAAACAGAAAGCTCTTAATAGTCTCACCTTCTTCCAGCTGAAGATGACTCACTCCGTATCAACAACAATCAAGGGAAAAGGAATGTCAAGGGTTTGAAAGCAGCCTTTATTCAAACCCTGCCAGTAATTTTAACACCATTAGATGTTCCCTAGTCCTTGCAAGAATGTGTGTACCTACTGCTGCTCCCACAGCAAACCAGAAAACCACTGTAGCTGCCAGGAAAGGATCAGCACACAGATCTCGGAGCAACCCTGGGAGGAAGCAAAATCCCTGGAGGGTACTTTGTCATCCGCCTACAATAAAGATGTGTGTCCGTCAGACCAGTGGCAGATGTGCAAACTGCAGGTCCAATAGGTCTAGTGACTCTTAAGTCAGAGGCATGGGGACCTATGCAATGGGGAGGGGAAGACCTGATGTGTTCAAGGAACAGAGAGATCTCAACAGGTCAAGTGTCATTTGCAGAAACACTGAAAATCTATTTTGGATCATGTAATTTTGTCTTCATTGTATCTGATGTGAGAACAGCTGTGGAAATGCTGTATAAGCCATCAACTGTGGTGCATACATTGGCTCGTATTAACATAAAATCAAATAGGTCATTCATCACAGGCCTATCCATCTTGGTTCACATTGGTGAAAATGCTCAACTACTTATGTTTCTGCTAGACTTTCTGGTTTACATTACATCATTTATTCAGTGAGAGCTCAAGTTTTGTCTATGCATGGGCCAACTTTCTCCAGCAACCAGCTTCCCTTGTCTTATTCCACAGGGCATTTGTGAGCAAAATGGGAAGGGGGTACTGTGTCTTAAACAGTCTGCAGTAGAGAATAAATTATAGAAAACTGTAGATATACGCTACACATTATGAAACAGTAAACTGTGGCATCTTCTCCAAGAGAGTTTAGAGCAAGACGAATGGCAAACATATCCTCAGACTCCAACACAATTTATGACTGGCTGTGGTCAAATTCTGAAATGAGTAGGCATGAACTATAGGTTTAAAGTCTATCCTGGTTAATAATCCATTTTCTCAGGGTGCCTGGGTGGCTCAGTGGGTTAAGCCTCTGCCTTCGGCTCACGTCATGATCCCAGAGTCCTGGGGTCAAGCCCCATATCGGGCTCTCTGCTCAGCAGGGAGCCTGCTTCCCCCCACCCCTCTGCCTGCCTCTCTGCCTACTTGTGATCTCTGTCAAATAAATAAATAAAATCTTCAAAAAAAAAAAAAAAAAGAATCCATTTTTTCTTCTCCAAGCTTAGCCACCCACTTTCTCACTGAAAGTGGAGCATGAGTCTGGAAGGTTCCGTGGCCTCAGAGCAGATGACAGCGCTCACTGGAATTTGCTGCAGGAAGGAGACCGGGACCCTGCCATCACCACCCAATCTATCCTGGACCAGCTACCGAAGGCATCTGTTTCTGTCCTTTCACATCCTCAGTCTCCCATTAGTACTCCTGGAGAACAGAAGGATAGCAAAAGTAACAGGATGGGACTGAGGTCGTCATTCTCTGCCAAAACGTATCAGTTGTTAAAACACTGGTCACTTACAGAGAATGGCTGATTAGATAGAACTAAAGCCCGTGATCACAGTCCCTCAGTCAAAGTAAACAATAGTACCATTCATATTAAGGGTAATCGTGTCCTTTTCATCTGAATGTCTTTGCTTTGCATTTTATATTTTATTTTATAAAATGACAATGCTATGAAACTTCCCCAAAGATACACGTGCATAGGAGCAACTGGACTAGGAATGCGGCAACCACACACACTCATTCCCACATTCCCATGAGTGCCTGTCTCCCCGTCTGGCTGGCCAGCAGGAAAGGACTCAGGTATAATTTAACCATGTCTGTGCTATAATAAATTCCCCAAAGAGGAATCACAACCACAGCCCTGGTCACAACAGCTTCATGCTCAAACCAACAGACCTTACTACACACCAGAATTTATAAAAGGGCGGCTGTCGGATACCTATGAGGCATCATGATAACTGAGTGGACTCAATACAACCGCATATATTTGGAAGATCCCTCTAAAATCTGCTTGCCAGTGGATGTACAGACTGTTTTGCCTGTGAAGTCTATTTTTAAATATTGGTACAAGGCACATGGATCCTTGCAGCTGGGTTTGAAAAGTAAAGGATAGCATGTACTTGAGATTAAGCCTGGCATTCACAGAAACAATTCCGACTCTAGTCCATATAAATAATAGTATCAACAAGGAGGCCACCAAAATGACAACAAAATCAGCCTTTGTAAAGAAAAACCTTAATAGCCCACTTCAAAAATAATTTTTTAAGGGATTTTATTTATTTGTCAGAGAGAGGAGTGAGCGAGTAAGCACACACAATCAGGCAGAGTGGCAGGCAGAGGCGGAGAAAGAAGCAGGCTCCCTGCCAAGCAAGGAGCCTGATGCGGGACTCAATTCCAGGACTCTGGGATCATGACCTGAGCCAAGGCAGAGGCTTAACCGACTGAGCCACCCAGGCATCCCCAAAATAATTCTTTTTGAAGCTGATTCAATATTAGTAACACTCCTAATTTTATCACTATTTTTCAATATTAAAATGATTTTGACAGATTTAACATACAAACAACTTATATGGAATACACAACATGCAACCAGGTTCTCTTTATCTCAAGGAAGATAATCGAATAAATGCACGTGTAAAGGTGATCTATGTTATAGTATTTTTGTTATAATCCCATTGAGCCACGAAATCATGTTAGGAGACCAATAGCAAGTGCTCCCCAGATACCTTCCTAGCACCATGGCAGACTAAGACTCTACCCTAGGATTCATCAAGCCATTGGCCCCATCTGAGTGAAAGGCCCAGAGACACACTGGAACACATCTTGCATCTTGTATTCATAGTGTTTTCCTTTCTTCATCAAGAACTAGATTTGGAAATTAGAGTCAAGAATTTAGAAATCCAAACAGCCAGCTACTGGCAGGAATGTTGTCTTTAGAACAGATCCATTATCAGGAGGAAGAAGGGACCCAAGAAGGCATTAGAGCCACCAAACAGCTGATGCTGTTGCAACAGCACTGGGTTGTTCTTCCTTCACCACGAAGGACTGTCAGAGAATAAACACCACTCTATACGGCTACACTGGAAAGTGCCTGCTCCTCACAGGAAATAAACACTTCCCAGTCTGAGTTAATTGGAAAAAAAAATGACTGTTTTGTTTCACAAAGTATTAATAGGAATTGACATTTGAACTACCCTTTGGGGATGACGAGTCTAGATTACCAAATGATCAAAGAGTCCTACTGGTTCGAAAAAAGCTACTGATGTTTCCACATATAAGCTTTGAGAGAAAGAGAGAGAGAGAGAGAGAGAGATTGTGTGTGTGTGTGTGTGTATGGTAATGAACTGAAAGGTAAAGTATAATTCCAACTGTGAATGGAATATTTATTAGTTATTACATTTTCATTTACAATTCAAACACTTAGAAAAAGAGAAAACATAAAAGTGGCTTATTTAAGGTTTAGTCCCCTGTATTCACTCAGAACTTTGCCAGTAACCCAGAGTACATGAATCATATGGATATGGAATCATAAGCAAAGAGATCAGAACTCACAACTTCTTAATATCCTTGGCTCCAACAGCCTTCATCAGAACTCACCCCTCAACATCCTTGTATCCTTAGCCTTCATCACAACTACACAAATACCTCCTTTTCCCCTAGTTCATCTCCCACTCCCCAAACATGGTTTTTGTCCAATGAGTGTAGAGCTCGTATTTCTCCAGATGCTTCAATTTCTTCAAACCCTTATTTCCCAATGCAGTAAGTTTGGGTCTACCCAGCATCAGCCACCTGTGCTCTCTCGGGATGCTAACTTTAAAGCCAGTACACATTTCTAGTCTCCAAGCTCACCTGGGCCCAAGAAGCCAAGACCATTACAGGTTCAGTGAATCATACTAGCAAGAAGGAGGCCTACCCTCCCATGTGTCCCTGATTCATGGTGGACATTCCAAACCTTCTCTAGGCTCCTCACTTACCCTTCTCCTTGTGACATTCACCCTGGCTTTCCTCTTCATGCTGGTGACCTTCTTTCCCAAAACTCAAAATTATCCATTATTCCCTTTGTCAAAGGAGGCTGTTTCTTTGCCTCTCTAAGATTGTTAATCCCATCTACACCTCGTTTTCCCTCTCTACTTCCTTTTATCTCTAAGCTGCTACCAATGGTCCTATACAACCAAATCTACTTTTTCCAGAACCTTAAATTCAACCTGTCTGCTAAATTACCTACCCTGGTGTTCCAATAAGGTCAGGAAACTCACTAAGTACCAGACTGAACTCTTCATCTTTTCCACTGGACAACTTTACCTCACATCTTCCTGATCTGGGCTGTGGTACCACCACCCTACAACTCACTTGAGTGTCAAAAGAGAACTGCTTTCACCCCTCTCATATGCCCAGCCAATCAGTCAAGGCTCAATATTGCTACCTTGGATTACTGCTACGATTATCCCCTCTCCTCTCTACCCCAGCCACCACTGTCTTTCTCGAGCCCCTTGTCCTCCTCACGTAACACTAGCAACAATCTCCCGCTTGGCCTCCACATCTTCACCTCTCCAATCAATCTTATCCTCACTGCTAAGGATTACCCTGAAATGCAGGTCTAAAGCCTTGTAGTACTGCTCAAACTCTGTCAAGAGCTCTTTACTATTTAATGATAAAGCCCAAATCTTCATCAAGGTCTTCCATGATCTAACCCCTTATTCCATCTCTACTCTCATTATTTTACATACCAACACACCTACCCTCCTCCTCCTGACCTCCTAAGCTTTGTATTAACAACATTCCTTTATTTTCTGCATTCTTCACATTCTGGCATCTGAGTCTCACTCGCTAGGGAAAGAAGTCCCTCCCAAGGCTAGCCAGCTCTTGAAAGCAGGCAAGGACTCTCCTGTGAATGTGACTTTCACATGCAAACCAACCAATGCAGTGCCCATGGCCCTTCTGACTACCTCCTTTATCAGACTCTGACTAGCAGCCACTATTCCAAGCCCTGATCTCTGGCCAAGGCCAGGTATTCAACAACTAGGGGGCAGTCTCTCCATCCTGGGGC
Source organism: Taxidea taxus jeffersonii (assembly GCA_003697995.1). Taxonomy (NCBI): domain Eukaryota; kingdom Metazoa; phylum Chordata; class Mammalia; order Carnivora; family Mustelidae; genus Taxidea; species Taxidea taxus. Next base: position 161,941 of record ML101382.1, read on the forward strand.
CTCCTGACATTATTCAAATTACCAATACTAAGTCTGTTTAGCTTGCCTTACCCCTTCTGGTGCTTCCTTCCCCATGTGGTCTTGTGTGGCAGTGCTGTGCCTACTTCCAGAGATGGGAATGTTAAAAACTTCCCCAAAACAAAACTTATTCCTCCGTGACAGTCATTTCCACGTTTGTGTGTCTTATCATATGTGATTAAAACAAATCCTGAGTTAACTTTAAAACGAGTTTCAACTACAAAACTATGTATGAGGCCCTGGATTCACCATGCTGTTTTAGGTCTCTGGGCATATAGCTGGTAAGCCGTCTTCTTCCCATGAGAGCCAGTTTCTAGTTTGTCCTATGCAAAGCCTTTTCTGACAACCCCAGTGCTGAACCTCTTCTCTTTGTGCCTCCACTCTACACTGTCTGTGGCTCTTGCCTCTTGCCTGAACATTTCTGTTCCACCACAATGGGGTTAATTGCTTCAAAGTCCCTCTCTCTCTCTCTCACTCTCTCCCTCATCTCCCCTCCAAAGCCTAGGAGACTGGGCCATACTCAAGTTTATCAAGAACACTGAGCCCAATATCCAATAATAAACTCTTTATGAATGTAAATGTACATCAATAGTGTTAGTATTGATTAATGCTAATGACCAGCTTTGCTGCTTGAAATAGAGCTTTCCAATTAAGAATTTCCAGCTAGAGGGAGCCTGGGTGGCTCAGTGGGTTAAAGCCTCCGCCTTTGGCTCAGGTCATGATCCCAGGGTCCTGGGATGGAGCCCCATATCGCATGGGGCTCTCTGCTCAGCAGGGAGCCGGCTTCCTCCTCTCTCTCTGCCTGCTTCTCTGCCTGCTTGTGATCTCTGTCTGTCAAATAAATAAATAAAATCTTAAAAAAAAAAAAAAAAAGAATTTCCAGCTAGAAGGAAAAAAAGTTAATCAGTAATAAATCTAGACATAATTTATATTCAGTCATTTAAACTACACCTTCACCACAATAAATACAGGTAACATCTTAATGGTGGCTCAACCAAATGTATTGACTTTGGAATGTATTTTATTTTTTTAAAGATTTTATTTATTTATTTGGCAGAGATCACAAGTAGGCAAAGAGGCAGACAGAGAGAGAGAGGGGGAAGCAGGCTTCCTGCTGAGCAAAGAGCCCGATGTGGGGCTCGATCCCAGGACCCTGAGATCATGACCTGAGCAGAAGGCAGAGGCTTAACCCACTGAGCCACCCAGGAGCCCCTGGAATGTATTTTTGTACGTATATTTTGCTAGGGGGTATGTGATATAACCTTAGAATCAACAATACAGTACCTTCAAAAGAAGAAAAAAAAACAAAACAAGAAAGCCAATCTGTTTCAGAAGTGGGAACTTATGCTAATTTCCTTTTTATTTTCCTACTTAAGATTCTTTTATAATTCCCTCCAGTTAGGAAATGATATAAAGCACAGATCTAAGCAAACTGATCTTTCTTTTCTTCCTCACAAAAGGCAATTTAAAATTTCAATGCTAGCTTAGTTGAATTCTGGGTAAGTACATAGTCTGAGGAAAAGAGTATTTACCTGTGTCAATTTATTACATTAACATTTAAAAATGAACAAACATTACTTTTCACAACTTTTTCAAGCACTGGTCATAAATTTCTCCATCTTAATATATGGAGAAATCTCATTTAGACCATTTAAGTCTATTGCTTTCAAGAAGTGATGAGCTTGCGTAACTTGTTCTATTTTGTTTTGAGCACAAGAACAGGAATACACAGACTAATTCAGTGGTCCACGGGGAACCTCCTAAGTTGGGTTTACTTATGCTTTCAAAACAAAGTAATTCTGGCCCTTCAAAAAAGCTACACAAGCAAAAAAAGGTTCAAGCTTTGTTTATTTAGAGGTGCCTCTTGGAAATGCCTCAAAGTTATGTAACAGCATTCCAATTTTCCTACTCTCTTCACATAATTGCCAGCATCAATAAAGGGAAAAACAGCTTACGATGCTTACTTCCTTAGGTGAAACTGTGAACCTAACCAGGGCAGCTGCCAGCACGGACGGATGCTCTAACCCACAAACCCCACAGAAGGGCAGCTGAAAGTTGCTTTGACAAGTGTCTGCAGGGACAATCTTCTCTCTGGGCCCAAGGACAGCCCAAGGTGTTAGCACTGTGTTTTGTCTACATGAAAGACAGGCACACTAACTCACATGGCTCATATTGCTAAAGGGTCTGGTTGAGCATCTGCAAAGAGACTGGAGATCCTAGAGGTGCAAAGCCATATAACTCAGTCCAGAATGGACACTCTGGTTTCCAACTGTCTGGATTTAAATTCTGGCTCTAAAATTTCCCAGTGCTGTGGCCTCTGTGAAGTTGCTAACCACGCTAAGCCTCAGTTTCTCAAGTGTAAAACAGAGCTTATGAATTGCTTCTTGGCCTTTGGGCTAAGATCAAGTGAGATTATGATACCTAGGTCACAGGTTTGTTGAAAGGCTTAAGGAGATGATTAATGTACTTTGCCTGGCATGCTGCCTGACACAAGGACCAGTGTTCAGTTCTCTCACTCCCAGTAAGAGAAGATAAGGTAAACTGCACACCACTTATAAACTACCTGGGCTACGTCTAGGCTGAATCATGGGTCAGAGGCTTCATTGCCAAGACTGATGTTCCTACTTCCTCATGTTACTTCAGGTTTTACACACAAGTCGTATCTTTGGATTAGCAAGCTAAGAAGCTACTGCTAAACATTTCTTAAAGACTTATTTTTAAAAGCATTTTTAGAGTCACAGCAAAAATAAGAGGACAGTACAGAGACTTCCCATCCACCTCTGCCCCTACACATGCACATCCTCTGCATTACCACCCCCCCCCCCCCAGTGGAGTGGTGCATTTGCTACAATTGATGAACCTACACTGATACATCCTCACCCAAAGTCCACTGTTGACCTTAGGGTTCTCTTGGGCTTGTGTATTCTCTGGGTTTGGACAAATGAATAATATACAGCTACCATTATGGTATCATATCGAGTCGTTTTGCTGCTCCAAAAATCCTCTGCGCTCCACCAATCAACCCTTTCCCCCGCCTCCTCATTCCTACCACACCACAGATCCCTTGTTTCTGTTTTGTCTTTTTCATAATGTCACAGAATTAAAGTCACTCAGTATAGCCTTTTCAAATTGGCTTTGTTCACTTAGTAATATGCATTTAAGGTTTCTCCATGTCTTGTCATGGCTTGGCAGGCTCATTTCTTTTTAACACTAAATAATACGCCATTGTCTGCATGTACCATAGTTTATCCACTCACCTACTGGAACACATCTTGGTTGCCAAATGTTGGCAGTTATGAATAAAGGTGCTATAAATCGCAAGTTTTTGGGTGGACGTGAATTTTCAACTTCTTTGGCTAACTACCAAGAAATGTGATTGCTAGACTGTACAGTAAGAGTATCTTTAGTTTATTTATTTTTTTAAAGATTTTATTTTTATTTATGTATTTGACAGACAGAAATCTGAAGTAGGCAGAGAGGCAGGCAGAGAGAGAGGGGGAAGCAGGATCACTGAGAGCAGAGAGCCCGACACGGGGCTCGATCCCAGGACCCTGGGATCATGACCTGAGCCGAAGGCAGAGGCTTTAACCCACTGAGCCACCCAGGCGCCCCGAATATCTTTAGTTTAATAAGAAACCTCCAAACTGTCTTCCTGAGTGGCTGCACCATTTGGCATTCCCACAAGCAGTAAAAGAGTGTTCCCGCTGCTCCACATCTTCACCAGCATTTTGTGCTGTCTTTGTTTGGATTTTGGTCATTCTTTTTTTTTTTTCCTTTTTAAAATTTTTTTTTATTTTTTTTTTTAAGATTTTATTTATTTGACAGGCAGAGATCACAAGTAGGCAGAGAAGCAGGCAGAGAGAGAGAGAGAGGAAGGGAAGCAGGCTCCCCGCTGAGCAGAGAGCCCGATGCAGGGCTCAATCCCAGGACCCTGAGATCATGAGCTGAGCCGAAGGCACAGGCTTCAACCCACTGAGTCACCCAGGTACCCTTGGACTTTGGTCATTCTAACAGGTATGCAGTGCAGCTAAATTTTTATCATTTCATGGGGTTTTTTTTCTTTACATATTTATCTTTATAAAATTGGAGAGTGATCTTTCAGTATATTTCAAGGGTTAATAAATGTAAATTCTTCTAGAAGATACCTTAATCTGCCAGTTCAAGCAGCACCGGACTTTTCAGAGAAACTAGAGACAGTCTTGTGCCTGAGAAGAGTTAACCTGAAGAAGTCGGAGTTGAGGAATGAGAGAGTGAGATGGAGCTCTTATCGACGTCATTTGAGTCCTTGGGTCCAGCTAGCTATTCCTAAAAGCTAGACTCACTTCTGTGATTTTTTGGTTACATGAGCCAATATATTTCTTGGGAGATACTTGGTTTCTGTCACTTGCAACCAAAACAATTCTCAATAACAAGGCACTAAATTCCACACTTTTGTAACAACAATACCACCAATTTTACAACAAAATATTTACTTGTTAACATCTGTGAGCCTAATAAACGTTGCTTCTGTCACCACCACTAACCCTCAATGACAGTATCCTTCTCAGATTCTGATTTCTGCTTCTCCTCTCCTGGTACACCCTGGCTACCTTCTTTGCTCCCTACTCTTCCTGTCATCTGCCCTACCTAATCTCTCCCAGTTAAGGAAATACCGAACACCTCTATACAAAGGATGGTCTAGAGCCCCAGAAAAGTGGCATCCACCACCTAAAGCCATTCCTCTTTCCTCTGACCTCTGTCCTCTCAGCCTCACACTGCCACCCTATTCCCCACACTAGCCCAGGTGAAGCCAGCCAACCTACAAAGACCATGACGGGAACATATCATTACTTAAAAACAGAAACTCTGGGTGTAGCTTGTGATGTGGCAATAGATAACTGGAACACTGGCCTAAGGAACACAGTCTCCTGGGACGCCTGGGTGGCTCAGTCGGTTAAGCTGATGCCTTCGGCTCAGGTCATGATCCTGGGATTCTGGGATCTAGTCCCACATCGGATCCTTGCTGAGCAGGGAGCCTGCTTCTCTCTCTACCTCTGCCTGCCACTCTGCCTGCTTGTGTGGGTGCTCTCTCTCTCTCTCTCTTTCTGACAAATAAGTAAATAAATAAAATCTTAAAAAAAAAAAAAAAAAGGAATAGTCTCCTGAGGGGAGATACATAGATTCCACCTAGGGTTAAGTATGACATTAACAAGATGCTCAGTAACATTGTACAGCTTATTGCTTTCTACAAATCCTCCAAGCATCAGAAATCACCCTTGGTGTTAGCAACAATCATGGTGAGATGGGGAAAAAAACCAGACTCGGAACCCAAAGATCAGAGTTCTGCCACTCATACCACTGGAGAGTTAACACACTGAGCTCAGTTTCCCATTTAGTAAAATGAAGCATGTTATAAAGAATGCATAGCACAAAACATGAGTGTGGTCTGTAATGCTAACATTATTATTGAAAGGCCTCTTATGATATCTGATGCCTTGAGGGCATAACTTAGACTACAGGCAATTCTTCTATCATATGCTATTTAATCATTACAGAGAGAACAGAAAGAAGAATTTTAAAAATTCATTAACATATATTAACTCTGCATTAATCATAGGCCCAATCTTTGAAAACTCTTCTATTAAAAGGATTTATAGATCTAAATTCAGTCTTTTTTTTCCTCCCCCCAAAATGATAAGCTAACAAGTGATCTAGCTTAGAAGATTTGAGGCAGAAATTCTCCAAAAATGTACTATTTCATTTCAGGGGTTCAACAATTATATATCACTTTTGATTCTGTCTTAAAAAAAATGTTAATGAAAACAGTGGCATATAAAATAATGAAATAATTCTGGAGTAAGATAAAGATTTCAGGACTTACTATAGTTTCTCTAGGGTTTTCCTTATGAATCTTTTTAATAATAAGCATTTATGTAACAGCAGGGAGGTACTGTACCATCTTATTATTTAGAATTTCTTCACTTCTTTGAAGAGTTTTCCACATTTTGTTTAATAATGTATATGAATGTTCTAAATGGGAGCTTTTAAAAAAAATCCTCTAAAATGTAATTTCCATAGGTTCATGGTCATGCCCCAGAGAAATATGGAAATTCATTTTAAAGCCTTCTCTAACCACCTTATCTAAAGTAGGAACCTACCTATTATTCTTTTAGTACAAAATCTTGTCAAATTAGTCATTTTTTCAGTTCTTCCCCTGCCCCCTCTCCCTACCCACATCATGAGGGCAAGGTAACTATTAGGTATTACTACAAGAATTAACATATGTAGCCTCATTAAAACCCGCCAGCCACATTAAGATAGCTATTTATACTCTATTATCAAAGTGGTAAATGAGATCTAAGCTATGGGAATACATTTCCTAAAGTCTCACAGCTATTAAAGGCAAGACCTGGACTTAGTCCCAAAGCCCTGTATTAATATCACAGAACTGCCTTAATAGTGCATCTAAAGGGTTAGCAAAAATCCTATAGAAACCGCTAAAGGGATCACAATAAATGAAAAATTCAACACACTTATAATGTGACAAACCATTATTTTTACTATGCCAGCACATTATTCATTTTAATGGTATCCAAACAATTTACTCTTGTTAATGTGCTCTTAGGAGCATGTTAGCCACACAATTTAATAAAAATGTTACTTCTATTCAAAGAAGAAATAAAGTGCTCGCTTCGGCAGCACATATACTAAAAATCAAAGAAGAAATAAGGTCAAATCTCTGAATGATGAGGCAAATCCTAGGTAATCAAGAGAGACTGCTTGGCGTGGGGTCCAAAGGAACAATGGGTGCACGCGAGACACAGGTGAACATGAACAAGTTATATTTCAAAAGCCAAATTACCTTACCAGTGGTTCTCTTTTTGGTCTCAGGACCATTCTTCAAAATTATTATTATTTTTTAAATATTTTATTTATTTATTTGACAGAGATCACAAGCAGGCAGAGAGGCAGGCAGAGAGAGAGGAAGGGAAGCTGGCTCCCTACCGAGCAGAGAGCCCGATGCGGGGCTCGATCCCAGGACGCTGGGATCATGACCTGAGCCGAAGGCAGCGGCTTTAACCCACTGAGCCACCCAGGCGCCCCCCATTCTTCAAAATTATTAAAGACCCAAATAACTTGCTCATGTGGGTTATAGCTGTTGCCATTGATCTTACTAGCAATTAAAACTGAGAAAATTTAAATCTATTCATTTATTTTAAAGCAACAAACCCACGGCATGTTAACAAACATGTTTTACAGGGGGAAAAAAATCACTATAGTTTCCAAACCCAAGTGAGAAAAATGGCATTATTCTATATTTGTGCAAATTGCTCTAATGTCTGGCCTAATAAAAAATAGCCAGATTATTTTATCTGTTTCTTCATTTGATCTGTTGCCTAATCGTATGTCACATAAACTCTAGAATACTCCCATCTAGACTCATGACAGGGTTAGAGTGAAAAAAGAAATGCTGTCTATACTTATTATAAAAATTGTTGATCTCCTGGACTTAGAAGGGTCTTGGGGATTCTGAAGACACTGCATCACACCTTGGGAGGTGCTGGTCTAGCTTCTACTACTGTCTTCATTTTACTCTCATCTCCACCCTTTTGTTAAGTCCTCTTGAACATTTCTTCCTTGCATCAGTCTTGCTACAGAGAATGAATAGCCCTCTACACCCTCTTGTGCCAGAAAGTCAATGAGAGAATAACAGCCCTCACATATCAAGGTGCCGGTAGGCTCAGGACCCTAAAATGGTCTACACCTCTCCAAAGATAAAGTAAATTTCAAATACAAAGCTAGGACCTTTTGGTAGAATTTCTTCTTTCCACCAAAAATCACATGCACAGAATCCAAAAGAAGGTAGGAAAGGATGATGAATACATGGTCACCTGCCACGTGCAGAAGGTTAGAGACACCAACTGGTGTGGTCAGATAAAAGACCACCTTCTTTTCCTGTGATGATTAAAAAATCATGGAGTACTAAAAAGAACAGAAAGTCAAAGCATTAAAAACAAAACAAAACAAAACAAAAAAACAGTAACAACTAGAAGTAGTTGCCATGAGAACCCACAAACAGAACAGCAAATATTAGAAAAGAAACAAAAGAAACCACAGTACCCCTGGCTTTAGGGAGAACATGGGGAAAAGGGACACCTGGTTGGGCCAGTTTCCCAAAAGCTCCTCCAGGCTTTGTGGCACCCCTCTAACCACTAACTTATGTTATAGAGTGAACAAACAAAAAGCTACAATAAAGTACAGAAAAGTATTCCAGGCTCCCTAGAAATGTATACTCAAGTACCACCACAAAGTAGTACATCAAAACTGTCCTCTATGGAAAAAGAAAATAGAGGTAGGAAAAAAAAAGGTATTACCTGAAAATCAGAAAATGTATATTTCTACATAACATGAAAAAGATACAAACAGGCTACAATATCATATGTCTTTGGCTATGCCATATTCATCGATCTAATTTCCTGGATATGAAAATGCATCTCTACTTCACAGGAGAAATTTGGAGTCAATCGAAATCCATCCATTGAGCCAGATGCAACAGAGTGGTGAACAAAACAAAATCCCTGCCCTCACAGAGCTTATATTCTACTGGGAAAATAAAAACAAATTTATATATGTTAAGCATGTAATATAAAAAATATATAGCATATTAAATAGCAATAAATACAATGCAACTAAAGAAAGCAAGGAAGGATGATGGGGGTTGCATGTGATATGGACAGGGGTGAGATTTTAAAAGAGGATGGTCAGAGAGAGCCTCACTAAGACGACATTTGAGCAAAGATCTACAGAGGTGAGAGAAAGAGCCACAGGTGCATTCAGAAAAACTTCCCAGGCAGAGGAAACAGATGCAGGAGCCCCACTATTGGAACAGGCAAGGGAGCCAGCAGGGCTGCCGAAGAACAAGGAGAAAGACTAGGAAGACAGAAGTCAGGGAGACCATGTTGCCAAGAGATAGTGATCACTAAAGGTTGTGAGCTAAAGGATGCCGTGCTCTGCCTTCTGTTTTAAGAGGCCCACTCTCGCCGCTTTGGAGAATACTGACTATACTGGGGCAGCTGTAGAAGTGGGGGACCACTGAGGAGGCTACTGAATAATCCAGGCAAGAGGGTTTCAGGACACAGAATAATTACCCACAAAGATGTCCTAATCTCTGGAACCTTTGAATATATTACCTTACCTGGCAAAAGGGACTGCAGAGATGTGATTAAGTTAAGGATACTGAGATGAGAAGCTTACCCAAGAGTATGAAGGTGAGCTGAATATAGTCACATGGGTCCTCGAAAGAGAAACAGAAGTGTCAGAAGGAGATGTGACTATGGAAGGAGAGAAGGGAGGAGAAACTACTTACTATACAGCTGGCTTTGAAGATGGAGGAAGGGGCCAGAAGCTAAGGAATGCAGGCAGCCTCTAGAAGCTGGAAAGAACAAGGAAATATTCTCTGACCAACCCTCCAAAAGGAACTGAGCCCTGACCACCCATTTTATACTTCTGACCTTGGAAATATAAATTAATAATCTGTGTTATTTTTAAGCCACTAAGTTTGTGATGATTTTGTTACAGCAGTGCCATACTAAATGTACGTGTCCCCTTAAAATTCATACGTTAAAACCTAATCCCCAAGGTGATGGCATCTGGAGGTAGAGCCTTTGGGAGGTGACTGGGTCAAGAGGGGAGACTTCATGAACAGAAGGGTTCCCTTGCACGTTCCAACATGTGAGGACATGACCATGGGCTCTTCACCAAACACGAGTCTTGATCTTGGACTTCCCAGCCTCCACAACTGTGGAAACATTTGTTGTTAGAGTCACCCAATCTATGTATGGCATTTTTGTTACAGCAGCCCAAATGGACCTAGACAAACAACAGCAGGAACTAATACAGAGAGGTGTCAGTGGAAATGGGAGCAGCAGTCAGACTGTACCTTATAGTTAGAGCCAAAGAGATTTGCAGAGAGACTGGATATGAGTATAGGAAGAAAAAGAGGAACCAAGTCTTACTCTAAGTTTTGTTTTTTCTCCTGGCAACTACAAGAATGGACTGACTTTTGGTTGGACTAGCGCTGGAAAAAGCCTGATTAGAACAGGACCAATAAAGAACGGAAGACAAGGGATGGCATCACCTAGTAGGTAACTATTTCAAGGAGCTTTGCTGTAACAGAAGGGGAAAATGCAGCTACAGAGTGGGGGAAGGCAGGGTCAAATGAAGGATAAAATTCGATGACCCACAAGGGTGGGATAATTGCTGAAGATGTAACTGGATATTGGAGAAGGCACAAAATCAGGTGCACAATGGCCAGCTGAACTAGAGCCCAGCACATGGACAGTCTGCCCTGTGACAGGAGATGTGAGAATGTGGTGCAGATGCCACTGAACTGAGTGACGTGACATGGGCAGAATATGCAAGTTCTGATTGCTTCAGGCTCCCGGTGAAATTGAAAGAAGCTGAGAATGAAGCAAGGGGAGGAGGTGCTGAAGGAAGATCTCAGAAGACAAACATGTGAAAGAATTTAGGGGAACAGGTGAGCCGAGTGTTAAGAAATGTGATAAAATGCTAACCAGCATAAAGTGTCCAGAAGAGACTACTGTTGTGAATTTAAAGTGAGACCAGTCAGCAAGGTTGGGTGGTTTTTCTCCAGCCTGCATAACCCTACTTGTGTGGGCATGAAGTAAGCAGAAAATTGAATTTAATAAGAACCGGGTTTTTGCCAAGTGACTGGGCAAAGTAAGAGGACCAGGGGAATTGGGAGTACCTTCAAAGGAGGAGCCACAGCAATAACTCATGTGATCTAAGATGGTGAGATTTTGGACCACTGAGATTTAATATGAAATCCATGATATGTAGCAATTAAAAACTACAATGTTGAAGAGTATCTAGTATCTAGCAATTTGTTCACAATATATTAGGAAAACAGGTTGCTGAGGGGTGCCTGGGTGGCTTAATTGGTTAAATGTCTGACTCTTTTTTTTTTTTAGATTTTATTTATTTATTTGACAGGCAGAGATCAGAAGTAGGCAGAGAAGCAGGCAGAGAGAGAAAGAGAGGTGGAAGCAGGCTCCTTGCTGAGCAGAGAGCCTGATGCGGGGCTCGATCCCAGGACCCTGGGATCATGACCTGAGCTGAAGGCAGAGGCTTTAACCCACTGAGTCACCCAGGCACCCCAAATGCCTGCCTCTTGATTTCAGCTCAGGTCATGATCTCAGGGTTGTGAGATAAAGCCCCACAAGTGGCTCCATGCTTGGTGCAGAGTCTGCTTGGGATTCTCTCTCTCCCTCTCCCTGTGCCCCTCCTGTTCCTCACACTCTCTCTAAAATAAATAAATAAAATCTTACCAAAAAAAAAAAAAAAGAGAGAGAGAGAGAGAAGGAAAACAGGTCCCCAAATTACTATGTAGAGCAGGATCCTATTTTAAGAGAGAGAGATTATGTCTGTTTATTAATGCAGAGAAAAATGGTTACTTCTGAATGATGTAAATCATTTTGTGCCTTTTTAAGATACTCTATAAAGAATATTTACTGCTTTAATAATTAGAGAAAATTATACATGTTAAATAGTAAAACTGGTAAAATTCCTTGTAAATTATGTCATTTAAAACCGTTCTCACTTAAACTATAGGTTTCCTTCTATACAAACAGGTCATCCTGAAATCATTAGCAGGTGTTACTAACATGCATTAAGAGGACACTGACTTTTACAAGTCAGTGCATCTGAACAGGCTGCGCATCTCCTTGGAAGACTTTTTCTAAGCTAAAACATTTCTAAAAGATACCCATGGCAAAGGCTCTTATTCAGCCCGTGTGCATCAAGATGATGTAATGGGTGTCATCTGTCCTGGTTAATTAGGCATCCTTTTTGATTCATGGTGCCTGTGTGCTTTCTGCTGAAAATCACCTGTTTACATAGCTAGCAGAAAAACAACAGATAACACAGAAAAATAATTAAAAGTTGTAGTTCTTAAACCATATGGAAATACTGTAAGTCAACAAGGCTACAATTTATGAACACTAGAAACATGGAAAATATTTAAAATGCTAGATTAAAAAATGGAGAACATGAAACAGTGTTGAAATAACCTAGTTACATCTATGTTAGGATGGTAATATTTGGGGATAAATTTTTAAGTCAGAATTTAACAGTGTGGTGATACATGTTTCCATTAAGTAAAAGTAGTATAACTTTATGGTCCATGATGGATTAAAACCCAATTATTATTGAGAAAAACAGTAATCCTGTAGATCCTATAAATCATGTATAAAATTAAAAAAAAAAAAAAGAGCTGTGACTAAAGCATCCCATAATGCTACCTGCATAGTTAAGACAAAGACTAATGAAGAGACATTTGAACAGCTTGTAGAGGAAACTGTTACATTTTACAAAGCTTATATAAATTCTCAATTCTCATAAATAATTATTTTTACTACTAAAACCATTAAAAGTCTGCTCCATTATTATTGCTATGTGGTCATCTTCACTCCTCTGTTACATGTATCAAGATAAAAGCTAGTTTCTTATAGTGACTTTTTTTCTTTTCTTTTTTTTTTTAAGATTTTATTTATTTATTTGACAGACAGAGATCACAAGTAGGCAGAGAAGCAGGCAGAGAGAGAGACGGAAGCAGGGTCCCCGCTGAGCAGAGAGCCCGACTCGGGGCTCGATCCCAGGACCTTGAGATCATGACCTGAGCCGAAGGCAGAGGCTTAACCCAATGAACCACCCAGGTGCCCCAGTGACTTTTTTTCTTAAACAGACATTTATATAATATAATACTGCCTCATAACTAAAAATATTCCCATTGTAAAGGGGGTAGCCTAACTTGCTATGAAGCAAAAATGGCAATGAATGTTGATCATTTAAGTGATACTTGTTTAGTTACAATTTAAAAACAAACTATCCACTCAATGACACCATAGAGAGCAGCAACAAGGGGATGAAAATCAATATGCAACTCACTGGGCAGGAAGAAACAAATGAGTAACAACACTGTGTGTTACAGGGCTCTCCAGGAGCAGGTAACACTTTAAACCATTCGAGCTGTTGTTCCAGGTGTGGCAAAAACTGGTTGTCAAAGCATAAAGAACAGAGAGCTGCAAAGTCCAAAACCAAGCATGTGGGAAACTTATAAGCTTTCAAACTGATGAACTTCCAAGTTGAAGTACATTGACTAAAGGCCATGTTTTGCAAAATTATTACAGTGCTATAGGAAAATGCTTATTGTCAACTAACAGTACTTAAACCACAAAGTATATTCATAAAATCCTAACATAAACAATGTCTGTCACAGCCAAACATCATAAAATTTGTAGAAAAAGTGTTACAAGGCAAACTTATCTAACACTGACTCTCATTTTCTTTTGGAAACACAAGCATTTGCTTTGATGCCATGTTCAAATTTTTACAGGTACTGCTCAGCCTCACCATATCTGAATATAAGTGATAGACTTGTTCAGTCTGAAAAGCGTGTACTTAAACTGATTGGACAAAAACACCAGCAAATGATATGAGATCATCCTGGCAAATGGTTTGAAGGTCACACAGCCCATCTGTTTATTTAGAGGATCTAACGCATGCCTTGTCCCCAGCAGAGTCAGAAAGCTGTGCATTTAAAACCTCATTGTCCTGGCCAGCCCTCACTGCCACCCAACCCCCTTTACCTTCACCCCAGCTCCTTCATCCTGCCTCTCACTCAGGATGATACACTCTCAGCTATCACACTTTACGTGGGCTGTGCTGAAAACAATACACATTACCCAACACCTCCAATTTGAAGAGGCACAAGAGAAATTTTAGACCTCAGGACCAGGAGTTTGCCTTCCCTCACGGAAGTAACTGCCAGGCCGTTTTCCTTATGAACAATATAAATCCTGTCGCCCTGTTCCTGTTTGATTTTCCCTCTCAGGAGGCTTACAGCTCCAAACTCTGCTTCCACCCAGTGGCCTGGCTTGTTTTCAATGTACTGCCCCTCAAGTAACATTTCGTTAGAAGAAAGTTGTCTTTTGACTCCAAGGTTTGTAAACTGCTGTTCTGGTTCCAAAATCTTGATTTTCACACACTCCTATTTTTCCATTTTGCTATTTTATATTCTTGTCAGCCACCTCAAATCCCCTGTGGAACACAGAGGGATATTAAGAAGTAAATAAAAACAACTGTAATAGGATACAGTTATTGCACACAGTTCTTAATGTCTTAATAAGTGATGTTTTATTTTAATCCAACAATTAAAGAAAGCTCCTTGAGCACTATTTCCACAGACTTCTTTGAGAACATGTCTGGACAGACTCACTTTGAGGCACTTAATGATGGCTTTTGGAGAAGTTGTCCTGAGACTAGCCATTGGCTGCCTTTTCCTCATCAAACTCTCTTTACAACCAAAACCAACATCACCTACCAATTGGCTGCCCATTCTGCTTACTAGGCAGAAAGTCCTTCCAGCTTTCAGGGATTTTAATCAGAAGTAGGGATTTTAAGTGCACCCTGATGTTATGTTACCAAAACACACCGGCTTCACAACAAATGACCATCCCTCACGTCAGTGGTTCTCAAACTGAAGCCCACCACCTGGAGGGCAGGTGAAACCACAGAATACTTTGCTCTATCCGCAGAGTTTCTGAGTCAGTCTGTCTAAGGTGGGGGGTCTAAGAATTTACATTTCCTATGGGATGCTGATGCAGCTGGTCTGGAAATCACTTTAAGAACCAACGCCTCAAGTTAGTCCATTCTCCTGCTCAAAATTCCTGAGGGACTCTGCCCTGCCTATCCTATTAGGCACACAAATGTATCAGCTTGACATTCAAAACCTGCATGATGCAGCCTGTCCTATCTCCTGCTCCATCAGTCCATAAGCTTGTGCTCCAGGCCAACTTACCTCCTGTGTCCAGAGCACACACAGACCCTGTGCTCATGCTGCTCTTCTGACGCACATCCATTTCTCATTGCTAGTTATTAATGTACTCATTCCTCAAAAGACTCCTGGAATGCCATCTCTTCCCAGAAGGCATCCATAGTTCATCTTCATTAGAACTTTTTCATCTGTGATTTACTCTTATACATAAGAGTATACATTCTTACATTCAACTTGGTAGCAAGTACATTGCTCTCCTGCCCTAGATTATACAGGAGGATGGTTATAAAGATGCACTTGGGAGTGAGCAAGCCTGGGTCCAAGTTCTGGCTCCCCACTTGTCAGTTGTGTGACAGAGAACATGTTACTTAACCATGAGTCTGAAAGTGAGATAACAATAGTATCTCCTTTCAAGGGAGACCTGTAGGGAATAAATGAGATCATCCACGTTGAGTGTGAAATATCAGTTCTAGTAGATAAGGCTCAGTACATGACAAGTAGCAGTTTTCTGGAGTTTTAAGAACATTATCACATTCTTTGCCATTCCTTCCAGGTGGTCAGGTCTGTGTCTCTTCCCCCTGAATCTTAGCCCTGTAACTGCTTAATAGATTGAATGGAGTGCCAAGTAACTTTGTGACCCAGATGTTAAAGCACTGGCAGATTCTATCTCCTGCCTCTTAGGCACTGATGGGTCCCGACCACTTTGTGACTAGGAAGCCCAAGTGGGGAACCCAAGCCCCCAGGCCACAGTCCCCACAGAGCTCCTAGCAGACAGCTGGCATGAGGGAGCCATCTTGGAAGGAGATCCTCCCCTCCTCGCACTCCCCTCCACTGCTACAACAGATGCAGACTGTGAGCTGCCCATCCCAAGCCCCACCTAAACTGCCAATTTGTGAGCAAAATAAATGTCTGATGTTGCTCAAAGCCATTAAGTCTTGGGGTGGGTTTGGAGCATAGCAACAGATGACAAAGTGGGAGCACATTATTACCTTTGCATCCTTTCTCCTCTCTAGCAGGGAGGATCACAGATAAGAACCTTAAAGAGTGTTCATCCCAAGACTCAAACTTGTCTAGATAGAAGACACTCCCAGAGGATCTCTTTTTGTGAGTAAACACAGGACTCCCAGAAAAAGGATTCATTTTAAAGCGAAATACCTTAATCTTCATCTTGCCTAACCACCACTAGAGTTGTGGCAGAATCCTACAGAACTGATAATAGGATATATATGTAAGTAATAAATGGGGCTTTAAAAAAAAATCTCCTTCAAGTCAGTAGTACAAATAGCAGTACTTCTTTGTAATCTCATATAACTCAATAATGTTAAATAGGGGAGACTAGCACCCACTCTGAAAAGCAAGAAAATGCAGGAAGCCACCATCTGCATCTAAAAAAGGAGCAGGAGACAAAGCACAGCAGGAGATACCCAAAAAGAAACAATTTTGGGGAGGAGTTGCACACAATCTAGGGAGACACAAAAGGTAAGGAGCAAACCGAGGAAGCATAGCTATTTTCCTTTTATTAAATACACTGGAAAATGTTAATATTTTGTTTAGTGATTAGTATGCTTACTTTGACCCTGCTTTTACATGGCCTTCCATGGTGAGTCTGAGAAAAACAGCAGAATTATGGGGCATAATCCTAGTGCACCGTACTTGTCCTTTGCTGCATTTGTCACAAATGGGACTTGTTAGTCATGGTTAGTCTCCTGTCCTAGACAGACAGTAAGTCCCATGAGTGCAGGGACTGCCTTGCTGCTACTCTCTTCCCAGAGCCCCGCACCTGGCATGACAGAATACATTCAATAAATATTTATTCGATGAATGTTGAAGGACTAGCACTATTGCTATAAAAAAGCTATTGGGAGAACTGCAGCTGATGCTGAATTACTTAAGTATGAATTCCCATGGGGCACAAACACAATACCCTTTAAAAATAAAAAAGGTTTATACCCTGACACTGAAATTGCTTTTGAAATTACTGGTTGCTGTCATGAGTTAGAAAATAATGTGCTCTTATCCTGGAGGAGTTATTTTTATTCACAATCTCCTCTCCATCTATTCAAGTCCTTGTAATACTCCCCAATAGCATATCACCTACATTTAGAGCCATCACGCAGAATTCAGAGTTTTACAGAACCTGTACTATAATAAATGTCAACTGTAACTGCCTCCTCAGATCCCTTCTCTCCCTTAGTCTGTCAATCTACGTTCAAAAGTGATTAACATAATCTCCCTTAAACACTGTTTTTGTCATATCCTTGCCTACCTCAGAGCCTACAGTGAATTTCAATCCCCAACTGTTTGAAATTTAAACTCATTAAAAATTTCACATATTAACAATTCCCATGAAGGGTCTCTAAAGTTCTTCCTTTAATTGTTCCACCTATCATCCCTCCAAACCAAACTCACATCTTATTACCATCCCCCACAACAGGCACAAAAATTCATGGAACCTCTGATCCAGCCAAGCAGAGACGATGATGGAAGGTTTCTTCTCAATACACCAGTGAGGTCTTCTTATTTTGTCAAGATACTACAGAACGAAGTCCAATGCACCTTCCAGAGTGTCTATGTAAGATTTCTTCCCAGTCGCTCATGGGAAAAGACCCATCAACAGAAAAATCACTGTCAACTCCAAATTAATTTTTAAGGAATTATTTAGAGGTTTATCTAAAATGATCTTTTTAAAAACAATTTGATTCTGCTGACTTAGCCTCTGTGAAAGGAAATCTAAACTTTCTAACAAAGTCAATTATATATCTGCATTTTAACATGCTAATTATTAAGAATATAGAACTCTTTATTGGTAGTGAATCTGTTATTACCTGCCTACATAACACACTCTCACAAATTCCCTGCATTCATGAATTCTGCTGATTGGGGAAAAAAAAGAAAAAAAGAATCAAAGGATTATATAACTCAAGGAAATCAGTACAACACTCTTTCATGAAAACCAAACTAAATTTCTATTTAACGACTCAATTCACCACCTGCCATTTTTTAGATGCAAATGAAAACTGAAAAACAAGGTGATCAAATATCAAAAAAAAGTCAAAAAAATAAAATTAACTACAAGAAACAGATTTAACAATGACTAAGAAGTGGGACGGTAAGAATGGAAATGGCAGTTCCCTAACTATCGCATCCTTGTCCATTTTATAAACCTTCATTTTCCCAGAGTAAATTTGGATAATACGGCATTCAAATGTTCCAACATGTTCTCATCCAGAAGATAAGGATATCCTAATTACAGAAAAGTACAAACTTTTTTGCACTTGGGATGATAATTAGAGGAAAACATTAAAAAAAAAATCAATGATGCTTTTCTACATTATCATAATTGCCATGCCAGGATTTACTTCTGTTTGTAATTAACTGCAGTCAATCGGGAGGGAACAGCAAATGAATGATTACACACTGAAGATTGCCTAACCATTTCTGTGCAGCTTTTGATATTTACAATTGATTACAGGTGCGTGGGAAATGTTCTGGGAATTCACAGCATTTAAAATAAAGAACCCACAAATGTCAACCAGCTCTAGTTTCATTAATGCTGCCTTTGAAGCAGAGGAATGGTGAGTCGAGGTTAGGAGTCGGACTGAAAATGGCTTATTCACTCAGTCTGTTTCTCCATTCCTAAAGGGGGGCACAATCACTGATTTCAAGGGATGTCACAGAGACGAAAGGAGAGGATACAGGGGAAGTGCCTGGCACATGATAAAAACATCACAATGTTGGGCACCTGGGTGGCTCAGTGGGTTAAAGCCTCTGCCTTCGGCTCAGGTCATGATCTCAGGGTCCTGGGATCGAGCCCTGCATCGGGCTCTCTGCTCAGCCAGGTAGCCTGCTTCCACTGCTCTCTCTCTATCTCTGCCTGCCTCTCTGCCTACTTGTGATCTCTATCTGCTAAATAAATAAACAAACAAACACAAAAAACATCACAATGTTAAATCCCATTTCATCTCCATGTTCTGCTCTGACTTCAGCCTACAGGAACCAGCAGCAAGCCTCACCACTCCCGAGCAACACAGGCCGAATCCAACGGCCCCGTCTTTGGATTTCAGTTTGTCTGCAGTGTAACCCACAATCACAGAGTGGAGGGAGGAGGCTATGGAAAAGAAATTGTTTTAGTTTAGTACTGAACCACCTCCCTCCTTTCACTTTTACATGACTGCAAAGAGAGGTGGTTGCAAACAATTATTCATGCAAAGTTAATGCCAATAAAAATCAAAGATGTGATGTTATAAAGAATACGATGTCTACATACCAAGATGGGGGGAAAGACAGGCAAACCAAAGAGGACGAGTTGTTAATTCGTACAGCTAGTATTTTTATCATGCCATTCCCACACACTTAAAAAGTCACTTTTCTAAGTAATACAACAGTATCTGATTCCCAATACATTTTAGAAGCTTGTCAAATTCCTAAACCCCTCTGAGCAGGGCAGGGAGGGGAGTAGCTCTGCCTGGACAACACTTGACACATCACCTCTCTCTCTCCAAGTTGTTCTCACAACCATGCCCCCAGGCCTCACAGCAGCCACTATTTTCCCTAGCCTGCTGGCAGGAGAGATTAACAGAGAGATTTGCCTTAGTTCCCATCTGGCACCCTCCACCCGGAGGAGAGGTCTACCCTAGGGAATAAGAGGCACCGCCCATTCTATGATATACGAAGATGACCAAGATCTGTCCTGTACCTCAAAGTATAAAGAAAAGGAGAAAGTTTAAGGGAAGTCTTTTTCAGTACAGCGTAATCACGTGAACATGGGCCCTGCAATGGTCCACTTGAGACACGCCAAAATGGGACATATCCAAGCAGGACAAATTGAGACACTGCTGAAACACTTTCATTGTTGCTAGGTCGCTTTTAGCACCATGTGAAGCCGTCTTCTGTTACTCTACCCAATCCTATGTGAAAAAATTAAAAAGGAAGTTTATTTTAGAACAGATATGCCTGTAGGAATGCATAGTAATCTTGAAAGAAGAGGGCTTCTAACTATAAAATTCATTTAATGTAAAAATCTAAACTGAACTGAGATGAACTGGATTGGAAAGAGTAAAACTGAAGATAGAATTTTGCCTTTCAAAACATTTCACGTGGAGAACTTACCTTATCAATTCTATTTTAGGTGCACAACACCTTAAAAACCACAATCAGCTTAACAGTCTAAAGAAAGACACTGTTCACTGCTACATGACAAGAGTGAGGAAAAGAACATTTTCCATGCCTTCTTAAAGGGCAATAATTATAAGCATCTGAGATACTCACATTTCTTAGACAACCCCTATGACATTCTGCCTTCATTCTGGCTCTCCTACAAACTTTCGTCTGTCTTGCAGCTAGGGTGACCTTTGCAATTTTTTCCCTTGACAATGGTGATAAATTTTAAATATTTACATTAAATATTCACATTTAATAAATTAAAATTAAAAATTTAATGCAAAAAATCAAATGCAATATAATTATGCTATTAGAATCTTTTAGAAAATCATGTTGAATCACTGGCATTCTCAAGCTTAAACACTTCCATGGCTACCCTGACATAAAATGAAATCCAACCTTATCATGGCCTTCACTCTCCAGCATGATCTGGCCACAGCCTAGCTCTGTGCCATTCTCATCTTGTGCCATTCTCTTATTCTCTGACTTTCTGCAGTTCGTATAAATTGCCAAGCTCCTTCTTCTCTTAGGGTCTTTGTACGTGCTGTTCCCTTTGTAAGAACACTCTTCTTCCAACTAGATTCCTGATATCCTTCCAAGTCTCAGGGGGGTGTCAATTTCTCAGAGAGAACTTTATTGACCCAATCTAGAGTAATCTCTCTTCTCATGGCATTCTTTCCTTGGTAATCATAATGCAAGCTTCAGTGTTTGGGTTTATTATTTTAATGTCCCTCTCTCCCACTGGACTCTTAAGAAAACTCATGCTCCTTGTTTACCACCACTGAAACCCAAGACATGCCTAAAGATACAAACATCTGTTGAATGAATGTATACATGGATCCCCCGATCACCCTGCCTTCTTCTCAAAGATCCCTACCATGTTCAGAGATCATTTCAAGTAAACAATACAGATACAAGTACTCCTATGTGTTCAATACCTATTTATATTTGACTCCAAAAATCAAAAGGGAGAAGATGAAACCTCTTACGCTTCTTTCCAAAATAATCACAACCAGAGAGAAGAAAGAATTTTGAATACTATCTTAGATCCTTGTTTCCTCTTCTAATCACGACTGTTTGTCATAAACATAGCAAATGAAATTCCTGTAAGAACACATCACCTGTAGCTTAGCCACTGAGTATAACATGAGGTGGTTAAAATGTTATCAGAAGGCCTCAAAGGAACATCCTGTATTCTCAGATCACAAGGAGGTAATTCTTAAAAGGAACCATTAAGTGAACAGTCCCCAAAATCATGATAATCTGCAAAGTCTCCAAAATGTATTCCTGTTTCCATGCCATTTGTAACTCTCAATCTATCCTGAACCCAGTGTAAGACAAAGGGTACATCACTGAGCTGAACAATGTGCTTTAGTTTGTTCTCGCAGATGTCCTAATGATTTATTAATAATCGTCAGCAAGAAAATGTTGCTTGAGTTCAGTTGCTTATTACGTAATATTGGTAAACATTTTGCTTTCACAACACATCAATCTTCATTTCTTAATATATAAAAAGGCACTATCTTGCCTAGTGTTCCATTTTTTCCCCTTCACTAGTAGTAAATGTTCATCAGGGAAAATAAAATTTCTCAGAAGAATCAAAAGTGACACTTCCTATGTCTGTCCTACTGGACAAAATACAATGCTATTTAAGAATGATCAGCTATTTCTATTTTATGGGAAGTGATTTGCATGCAAAAACAACACACCGTCTGGTCAACTCCCCTTCCTTTTCTCTAGACATGGAACAAAGGCGTTATATCTCAGTGGGCAGAAAAGGAAACAATTTATGTTTTCATGAATTCAGCTCTGCTCAGCAAATTAAATCATTCATTAATTAAAAGGAACAAAAAAGGGTGTGTTTTGGTCAATCAATTGCCTGAAGTCATAGGAGAATTCTGAAATACAAAAGGCTGCATGTTTTACTTAGCTGAAACCAGAATGTTCCTCTTTTATCATGATTTAACAGCCATGTCATATGAGGAAAAGCTCACGATACTCTGCAATACAGCAGGGACTGCTTTCAAACCCAGAGTGGAAGCGTTCTTCTGTTTAATGATTTTATTTTATTTGAAGAGTTCGCCTTTGTTCTATGTGAAGACTCCAACACTGAGCCATGCAACTATACAGGTTTTTTAACAGAAAAAGCAAAGCATTTCACTCCTGCACATAAAACTATAATGCAATTTTAAATAAAATGTGGTATGTTTAGAAAGAGTCATGAAATTTCTTAAATGGGCATTTTTAAATATTTAGTTTTGAAGAAAAATAGTTCAAAGACAAATCACTTGTTTCATAAGAAAATGTATTTTTAATTCCAGTATAGTTAACATACGGTGTTTATTAGTTTCAGGTGTAGATACAGTGATTCAACAATTCTACACATTACTCAGTGCTCATTATGATAAATATACTCAAAATCCCCTTCCCCTATTTTACCCATTCCTCCACCATCCTTTCCTCCGATAACCATCAGTTTGCTCTCTCTAGTTAAAAGTTTTTTATTTCTTTTTCTTGTTCATTTGGTTTTATTTCCAAATATGAGTGAAATCATCTCTGACTTATTTCACTTAGCATTGTACCTTCTAGATACATTCATGTTGCAAATGGCCAAGATTTCATTCCTTTTTATGACTAATATTCCAGTGTGTGTGTGTGTGTGTGTGTGTGTGTGTGAGTGTATACGCACACATTTTTTAAAGATTTTATTTGTCAGAGGGAGAGCACACGCACACAAATAAGGGGAGTGACAGGCAGAGGAAGAAGCGGGCTCCCTGAGGAGCAAGGAACCTGACGCAGGACTTGGATCCTAGGACCTTGGGATCATGATCTGGGCCAAAAGCAGGCGCTTAACTGACTGAGCCACCCAGGCATCCCACACACCATATTTTCTTTATCCATTCATCCACCTATGGACACTTGGGCTGCTTCCATAATTTGGCTGTTATACATTATGCTGCTATAAACGTATGGTTTCATGTAGCTCTTCAAACCAATGTTTTTGTATTCTTTGGGTAAATACCCAACGATGGAATTACTGGATCACATACATGGGTAGTTCTATTTTTAACTTTTTAAAGAACCTCCATACTGTTTTCCACAGTTACTGCTAGAGATTGCATTCCCACAACAGTAGATGAGGGCTCCTTTTCTCCACATCCTCACCAACATTTGTTGGTTTCTTGGGTCTTTGATGTTAGCCATTCTGACAGGTGAGGTGGTATCTCATTGTGGTTTTGATTTGCATGTCCCTGACAATGAGTGATGTTGAGCATCTTTTCTTGAGTCTCTTTGCCATCTGTTTGTCTTCACTGGGGAAATGTCTGTTCACATCTTCTGTCCATTTTTAATTAGATTTTGTTTGGCACTGAGTTGTATTAAGTTCCTTATATATTTTGGATACTAACTCTTTATTGGATAGGTTATTTGCAAATGTCTTCTCCCATTCTGTTGTCTTTCAGTTTTGTTGACTGTTCCCTTTGTTATGCAGAAGCTTTGTATTTTGATGTTGTCCTAATAGCTTATTTTTGCTTTTGTTTCCCTTGCCTCAGGAGACCTATCTAGAAAAATGCTGTTATGGCCTATGCCAGAGAAATTAATTACTGCCTGTACTCCCCTCTTGGATTTTTATGGTTTCAGGTCTCACATTTAGGCCTTTTAATTCATTTTGAGTTTATTTTTCTGTATGGTGTGAGAAAGTCATCCAGTTTCATTCTTTCACATATAGTTGTTCAGTTTTCCTAACACAATTCGTTGAAGAGACTTTTTCCCATTGCATGTTCTTGTCTCCTTTGTTGAAGATTAATTGACCACATAATTGTGGGTTTTAGTTCTGCATTCTCTATTCTGCTCCACTGATCTATGTGTTTATTTTTGTGCCAGTACCTTACTATTTGGGGTTTTTTAAAGTAGTCTCTACTCCCAATGTGGGGCTCAAACTTACAACCCTGAGATCAAGAGTCACATGCTCTTCCAACAGAGCCAGCCAGGTACCACAGCACCATAATACTGTTTTGATTACTACAGCTTTGTAGTCTATCTTGAAACTTGGGACTGTGATACCACCAAGTTTTGTTCTTTTTTAAGAATGCTTTGGCTATTCAGGGTCTTTTGTGGTTCCACACCAATTTTAGGATTATATGTTCTAGTTCTGTGAAAAATGCTATTGGTATTTTTGTAGAGATTGCATTAAATCTGTAGATTGCCAGGTAGTATAGACATCTTGATAATATTTATTCTTCCAATCCATGAACATGAAAGCGATTCCCCTTTCTTTGTGTTGTCTTCAGTTTCTTTCATCAAGGTTTTATAGTTTTCAGAGTACAAGTTTTTCATCTCCTTGGTTAAGTTTATTCCTAGGTATTTTATTATTTTTAGTGCAACTGTAAATAGGATTTTCTTAATTTCTTTCTGCCAATTCATTATTAGTGTATAGAAATGCAATAGATTTCTGTATACTGATTTCGTATCCCGTGACCCTATTGACCTTATTAGTTCTAGTAGTTTTCCGGTAGATTCTTTAGGGTTTTCTACATATAGTAACATGTTATCTGCAAATGGTGGAAGTTTTACTTCTTCCTCATCAACTTGGATACCTTTTATTTATTTTTCTTGTCTGATTGCTATGGCTAGGACTTCTATGCTGAATAAAAATGGTGAGAGTAGACATCCCTGTCCCATTCCTGATCTTAGGGGAAAACTCTTAATTTTCTCACCACTGAATATGGTGTTAGCTGTCTATTTTTCATATGAAATATGCTGAGGTATGTTCCCTCTAAACCTACATTGTTAAGAGTTTTTAATCAATAATGGATGCTGTGCTTACAATGAAATGTATTTGAGCAGCATTTTCTTGACCAGTATTACTTTACAGCAGTATTTCCCAAGTGGTGGCTTGGGAAACACTGTGTATCCCCTAGGGAAAGACCTTTTTGGCTGTCACACGTACAGAGGTGCTACTGGCATCTAGTGAGCAGATAGACCAGGGTCGCTGCAAAGCATACTGCAGTGTACAAGATAGCCCCTCTTCTCACAACAACCACAACAAATACCCAGTCCCAAATGTCAATAGTGCTGAGGGGATAAAACCTGCTTCAAAACAAAATCATTCAGAGCATTTTTTTAATTATGTTTTGAACCCAATGAACAGTTAAGGTTTTTAGAAAGGAAGATCATTCTAGATAAAATCTGAACATATAGAGTCAGAGTCTGAGAAAACTAAAACATGGCCCCAAATGACACTACTTGGAACAATTAATTTTAAACATGTAAAAAGTATATACAATGTTCTAAATGGACCCAATTTTGGCTTAATAATTAATCTCCACTTATGTTCACTTTGAACTTTCATTTATGTACCTGGCATACAGTAGGTACTCAACTCAAAAAATATTTGAAGGAAGGAGGAAAGGAAGGATCTATCTTCTTGTACTACACCCCAGGATATCTTATAACATTAAACCAAGATAATGGAGTATATTAGGTTATTAGATTTCCTCCAAAGTCCTCCCTTCCCAGGGAGCCAGTAAGCCAATCAGAACCATTCCCCAGAACTCTGTTAGGTGCGTCCACAAAGTTCTCCCCTATACACATGCTGCTTCTCCTTCATTTCCTCTCTTGCCCTCTTTACCATAGGTTTGGGATGTAGGCGTGTCACTGACTGTTTCAACCATACCAGTGAGGCAAATTCCCTAAGGAGAGCAGTAAGATAGATATAATCTGGGCTGCTAAATGACCACTTGGCTTAGAAATACTTCCCCAACACAGATGACACACCTCCAGATTGGTAGGAGAAATAAACTTCATATTTAATCTATAATACTTTGGGTCTCTTTGTTGCAGCCACTTACACAAGGCAATTCTCTAATTTGATATCCCATGTGATATAAGTACTATAAATGCATTCTTTTTTTTTTTTTAAAGATTTTATTTATTTATTTGACAGAGATCACAAGTAGGCAGAGAGTCAGGCAGAGAGAGAGGGGGAAGCAGGCTCCCTGCTGAGCAGAGAGCCCCATGCAGGGCTTGATCCCAGGACCCTGAGATCTTGACCTGAGCTGAAGGCAGCAGCTTAATCCACTAAGCCACCCAGGTGCCCCTATAAATGCACTCTATCCAAAGAAATAAACTGGTAATTTCTACAGTTTCAGTGCAAATAATACTTAAAGATCTGCATCACATACAGTATAGTAACTATAAGTTATGAGGAAGAAATGCCATGTCAATAATACTGTTAAATCTCATTTATCAATCTAAAAGGAAAAAGAAGGCATAAAAGAAATCTGGATCGGACTGCCTAAGGAATTCATTGTTTCAGTGATGTAATATTTATGTAAATTCAAAGTAATAACAGCCAGCTGGATCCTGTAAATGTAAGCTAAAACACAATTTTGACTCCTAAAATTCTATAATTACAGCATTGTCATGTTTTTGCCCTTGTTTCCATTTGACTAAGGTACTGGTAAAAATTCTAGAAGCAAGAGGGAAAAGAGGTGAAAGCCAGAAGATTCCACAAACTAAACAATTATCATCAAATAGATGATCTCTTAACAGGTTAATTAATTAAATTTAACTCAAAAAGCTCTGTATCTATTGTGGTTTTCAGAAAATTTAGCATATTCTCAATTAAACTTCACAGTATTTTTCCTCTAAACTTCATTTAGTGTATCTATTTAGTCAAAGATTTATTCCTACTTTTTGTGGATGAGGGGGTATCATTCACAGAATATTTCCTTGCAATTAAGACATATTTCAGTTAAGCAGTTCATATTTTCCAAAAATGTTGTACTTTTTAAAATATGATCCCCCCAATACAAATTAATCTCCTGAACATTACATCTATTATAAAGCCAAGGAGTTTTACTGGGAAATATTTTTACCTTAAATGTGAAAATGGTAAATGTACCAAGATATGTATTATAATTTCATAATACCCTCCCCCCAATCATATTTATGAATTGTTCTGAAAAGCTTATTGCCATTAATCCAATAATCTATGTAATTTTTTATAACTTGAAAGTCAAAAACATCAGGGTAGGGGGTGCTTGTGTGGCTTAGTTAAGCATCTGACTCTTGATTTTGGCTCAGGTCATGATCTCTGGAGATCAATCCCCACATCAGGAACCACACTGATGCTTTGGATTTTCTCTCTCCCTCTCAAAAAAAAAAAAAAAAAAAAAAAAAAATCAAGGTAGCATGATTAAAAAAAGCAAAAAACCTTTTTCCAAAATATTTTTTTTTTAAGAATTTTATTTATGTGATAGAGAGAGAGTCAGATGGCACAAGCAGGGGGAGCAGCAGACAAAGGGAGAAGCAGACCACACTCCCTGCTGAGCAAGGAGCCCAATGCAGGACTTGATCCCAGGACCCTGGGAACATGACCTGAGCAGAAGGCAGACGTTTAACCAACTGAGCCACCCAGGTGCCCCTGAAATATCTTTTTAAAGATTCCAAAACTCTAAAGGATTTAAATGCCTTTAAATGCCTTTAAACACAATCATTTCTAAATTTTCATATAGTTCATGGCACATATTAAGTTTAAAAATATTTCCTACCTTCAGAGAAATATTACTTTTGACATATTTTAAAACAAGTTCTACTTCTCTCCCAACTGAATAGCAACATACTGATTGGACAGATTCTGGATTTTAATTCAGGAATATGTTTATCTCCTAATATGAAATAAAATTTAAAGTTTCACATTCTCTTTCTTCCCAGTTTTTAGCCAGTCCACTAACTTATATTCCACTGGTGAGAGAAATGGCAACTAAATGACACATCTGGACCCAAGTAGGTATTTCCCCAGTTTCACTAGTTCTAGTGAATGCCCTCGAGGGAATAATCAGTAAATGACACAGTGAGTCTATGACAGGTATATGAATATCATATCCTCTACTCTTAAAAACATAATCACCTAAATAAATCAATCACAATTCTCAAGTTTAAAAAATGACAAAAAGCTTTAAGAATCTCCAAACACACCAACTTCACGGATGCTACATTTTCCACCTGAGATTAAGTCACAATCTCTCTGGGCTTCCTTTGTGTTTGTGTGGATTTTAATACATGAACAAAGCCAGTGCTTCTCCACAGGGGCAGCACCCTAGACAGCGATCTGTTAGCACAGTGACTGGCACTTAGGGGGCAGGGCTAAGGGTGTGCCCCACATCCAGGAACTATCTCAAGTCCCCTGGAACTTTCAAATGTCCCTCTAGTCATTCCTTTCAGTAGAACCTTCAGTTCAGAATGATGACCTGAGCTAAAGAGTAACTCCTTTTTACACACAAACAAGTTGTTTTAATTTAGTTTTAACAAACACAGAATTTTCCATGGACTCCGCTCCCATGTAAGTGTGCACTTTTGTTTGGAACTTTACCAAGAGTCATTCACCATTTCAGGAAAAAACATCACCTCGTGCACAGCAAACCCACTCACTGTGTCTGAGTCTCAGTACAGCACGTCTGGATCAGGATTCTTTTGCAATGACCATCTTCAGGCAAGGCTACGAATAGGCGCCAATTGCTGCTTGCTTTATTATGTCTTCCACGAGATATGCCTGACCACTTATATACTGAAGTGCGTGTTTTGTTATACATTACTTTCCTGCTATTTTAGGTCACAATTAGGGCGGTGCACTGGTTATTTTTAACATAACCTACTTACATATGCACTTATCCATAAATTTCACTGCAGGGCAGTAAAAGAATAATATAAAACATTTTTTAAAAAAGGCAAAACAAAACAAAACACACCACTAGATTTGGAGGGATGCAAACCACTGACCTAGACTACGTAGTAAGGCTCCTCGCAATGCCAGCATTCCTTGGTTCTATGAAAAACTTCCAGTTTGGCAAGCCCTCATCATTAGCAGGCCTTTAATTCTACTCATATTTGTAAGTTAAAAAGAGAAAAACAGGCTTGCTCAGGTGATACACAAAAACACAGACTCTGCTAAAGGTTCAAACATTTGTGCAAGTAGTGGGAAATGCCCCAGGAGCTGATGCCTTTTACAGGTTAACAGAGGAGGACAGAAAAATCCCTAAGGGAGAACTGGAGCCTTCATATCCATTTGGTCGCAAGAATCTACACTATTGGCCTCACAGGGAACCCTGTTCTCTCCTGAGGTAGAGTGGCATACATGTTAGTGATCCACTGCCTTAGCATGTCTCCCACCAAGTTCATTAGTCAGGAAAATATACATTGGCAAACAATGCAAATGTTTCCAATGCGGAACGAGAGGAGTCCCTCTCACAACCAAACTGTGCCCAAGTCCACTTAGCAAAGTTTGCCATTCAGAAAGCACCACCTTCAACTTGTTACTGGCTTACAGATGGTAGAACTCTACTCCTATTTTTCAGAGGCAATCATTCTCTGTCATCAGATTAAGAAGTAATCTTATCTCCACTGTACCAATTTCCAGTTTGTGAAATGAACTGTAACCACCCCTTCCTCACACAACTGAATTCTCAGCATGCCCACCGTCTTCATTATGTCTGACCATCCACCATTAGTATTACCTCTTTCCCCCACTATATTAGCACCCATAGGCAGCAATAATTTGATATCCATAGGTTTTCCTATGTTAAAACAACCTCCTAAGACAAAGTCTGAGGACATATCCATAGCGGGGGCAAGGGGGGAGACCAAGTCCACACTTCATATATAATAAATATAGCCATCCTGGCCAAATGACCAAAAGCCAGGAAACAACTGATTATATACAAAGTATTTTATATCAAAGAAAAAAGAAAAAAAAATGCTTAGGTTTGGCTAATATACCAAAACAAGTACAAGATTAAGAACAACTAATTATGAGATTGTGCATCAAGAAAACATTATTTTTACAGAATTTTGGGTATCCAAGTAATATGTTAGAAGATAATACTTCACAAGTTATGAAAATTTCAAAATTCCTAGACGATCAGATGAAAAAGTAATAAAACTATGTGAAAATATATACGTAGCTTTTAAGAGGGATATAGGTTCGTTTTCAACTCCTACAAGTTTCGGAACGTAAGTCATTTATGATTTACATAGGAAGGAAAAGCTCTATTATCATTAATATCTTTAACAAATGACTCATATTTTTCCTCCCTGACCTCACATACATGTATGATACCAAATTTCCAATTTTCTAAACACTTATTACCAAATAATCACATGAAACAATACAGCTGAAGTCTCAAGTTTCTCACACTAAACAGTTTAGTCCCCATTGTTAGAAAGACCATCTGACTTCAATGTTTGAGTTTATAAAGATTATGGGTTGGCATTTGCGGTGAGGGGCACATTTTAACCGAATGTAACATTTTAAATCTACCTGGTTCAAAAATTAAGAAAAGCAGCTTTGTCACTGGCCCTTTGAAAAAAGGAAACAATAGGTAACAGGGCTGGGCCCTAGAAGCTCCTTACCCGCAGGGCCTCGATGACCAGGTCTCTGGCCTCCAGCTCCCCTTCCATCACACTGAGGAGCATTCGAAGCTCTGATTTACTGAGGGTGTCCACGTCAAACTCTTTTTTCTGTAACACAAATATTTAAAAAGCAATGAAAAAGCTATTCATAGGACAATACCCACCTTAAAGGCATACAATGGATTTTTTTAATCTCAGTGGCTCTGCAAATCTCAGAAGCACAGGGGCCCTCGTCAACAGCAGATAATCTATGCTCAGACCTTCTAGGAGGGGTAAAAACTATAAGGCCAAAGTCCCAAATCTCTTCATTAAGGAAATCTATTTTCCCAGCCTGCCTGCACACCTGAATTCAGGATCACTTCAAATTGTGGCAGCAATTTGAAGTCTCCAGTGTTTCTATCAAAACAGGCCTAGTATATATTCAGGAAAAGTTGCAGGGGTAGCAAAGAAAGCATGAGAATGTATTCCTAGAAGGGCCCCAATGCAGAGGCTCCTGGGAGGTTATTATAAATTCTGGGACATCCAATAATAACAGGTCATGTTTATAGAACACTGCAGCAGAGGTAACCAGCTAGCAGGCTACAGCCAAATCTGGCCTACAGATGTGTGTAACTTGGGCCTCAAAACATTGTTTTTTTACTCAGCCAGCATTTTAAAAAGAACCTGAAGATGTCACCCAAAAATACAGATCTCTGGTTTCTCTTCAGAACAGAGATGACCGGTTAACCCCAGATTCACATTCTCACAAAGCAACCATCTACAGAACAAAGTAGCAGTCCCTTTAAAAGGAACATGCTCTTGCCTTTGCTGCCCTGCTCTCCCTGTCTCTCACAGATACAGGGCAGTCCTATGTACTTCCAAGAGGCCTAGCCCACCACCCACATTTAGTCAACTGCGCCTATGGTCAGGTGAGTCTGGAACCTGCTACGTGGTGATCAAATGCTTTCTTAAGCAATGCCTCTATAGTTTCTTGCCATTCCGAAAGTAGGCCAAGGCTGGAGTAAATAAGTTTTCCAGAGACTCAGTTACACCACAAGGTATCAGCACCATGACCCAAGGATCACGATCCTCATCCATCACTCTTCCAATTTCAGTGTCTTCTCTACATTCCTTCCCTGGTAACTGCATGGAATCTCTCCTCTTTAAATCCCACCAATGTACCACTGATGCCTAATACTTTGGTCTCCAACTCTGCCCTCTCCTTTCCTAACAACTTTATGAGCAGGTCTTCTGGCAGCCATCTTAGAGAAGCTCAATCAGAGCGCTCACAGTTCAGTTTGGGTGAATCCCCACAGGTGGAGCTCCCTCTACACACACAGTCCATGCTGCCTGTCTGTGCAGAGATTCCTTTGATAAACCCATCACCCTCAGAGGGAAGACAAAACATGTTCATTCCCAAATGCCTCGGAACACCAACCTCAGAAGCCATTCCTGAGGCCATTCCAGAACATTATTTCACATTTGCGTAGCACCCAATGGTTTCCAAAGTAATCGAGAAGAACCAAGTCTAATATGTAAAATATAATCTCTATTTTGTTAAGAAAACCACAACTCAGAGAAGTCAGATAACATACCCACACCATTCAGCCAGGAAATGACAAAACTACACCTAAGTTCTATGACCTGTCTACACACTTTACCAGCACAAGGACAACATTCCTGAGATGAAAAATAGTGGCATCCTATCAATCAGCTAGTAAGAACCAGCTTAGCACCTAGATACCTGACCCTCTATTATCCTTGTGATGACATAGAAGTAAACATGGCAAGCTCATAAATGATTCCAGGACTTTCAAACAGGCATAACCAGAACTGGCTCTTTCTCAGTTTCAAAGAGACCTTCTAGAAGGAGATAAAAGTACAAAGGGGAAAGAGACCAGAACTAGCTGGTTCTTCAAGGAAAGATTTTAAAAGGATCTTCCTTTTAAAATTGTTTCTTTTTGCATATACATTAGAGAAGTTATTTGGAAAGGCAGGGGCTCAGGACGGAAAGAGAAAAAGAAAAACCTACAGCAAAATCTAAAGAAGAAGTTATTTCTAGGACGCCCTTGCTTAGGAAGTTAAGAGATATTCCCTATTGGGGCACCTGGGTGGCTTGGTCAGTTGAGCTTGTGACTCTTGGTTTTGGCTCAGGTCATGATCTCAGGGCCCGGAACTGAGCCCCACATGGAGCTCCATATTCAGCATGGAGTCTGCTGGAGTCTCTCCCTCTTCGACATCCCCCTCCCCACTCGAGTGTACTTGTGCTCTGGCTTGCTCTCTATGGAATAAATAAATAAATTGTTTAGAAAAAAAAATCGTTTGCCTAAATAAAATCTAATATACTGGAGCTCAAATTCTGCTCCCACTACATAACTGTGTCACATGGGTCTTCAACCCAATTGTTCTCAAAAGCAGGCAAGCGTAAGAGTTCTGTGGAGACCTTGTCAACAGGGACTGCTGGACCCCACCTCTAGAGTTTCTGATACGGGTCTGAGGGGGAGCCTTAAATTTGCCTTTGTAACAAGCTCCTGTTGCTTCTGCTGGTTCAAGGACTATACCTGGAAGAGGCATTTCTGTATCTTACCTGATGTGTTTTCTCATCTATGTAATGCATATCCTAACACTAACCCTGCAAAGTTCTTCTGAGCATTAAACAAGAACACATAAATGAAGTAAGTGCTAAATAAAAGTGGTGCTTGTTATTATTCAAGCTGAGAGCACCCAGATGTTTTATGCAGGGAGATGTAGGCTATTGGCTATAAGCCTATTTCTTTGAGTATCTACCAGCCTAAGTGCAATAAAAACTCAGTTTATTGACTATGATGAAAGACAGACTCTTTTATCCTGCTTTTTCCCACTGAGATGGGAGAGTAAGCTGCAATTCTTATGAGCTTTAGAAGGTAATGTTTTATTAATGCTACTGCTGGTTGTTCTAAAGATTTTAATTAATTGTGTACTTTATTGTCCTTGTTTCCCTGAAGCTTCATAAGCAAAGCACTCTGTTTTAAATACTAATAAATTATGAAAGACATTGCCAAGATTCTGATTCATATCAGAGTCAGGAGTGCTTGCCCTGGTTCCATCACCATCAACATTACATGTGACCTACAACCAACACTTCTGTTTTTTAATATATCACCATCAATAAAAAGGGAAATTCATTAAAATAAAAACCAGTTACAAGGGTTTTTGCTAAACCATTGATTAGGTTACATAGAATGTCAAAAAAAAATAATAATCATGTTTCCCATCACAGTGTATTAAGTGATGCACTATTTCAAATATAGAGTTTGTTTGCCCGCCAGCTATTCTCTCTCCCCTATGCTTCTCACCCCTGGGTCCTCACTAAAAACACTACTGCCTCCTGGCCTTCAAGAATAAGAATATTATCGTAGTATTTTCAAACTGTCATTCTCCAATGTTTGATGTTTCCGTCCACTATTCTGGAAAAACAGAGTATATGAAACCATGTTAGAGGTCATTTATTTTACAAATAAATTGGAAGCATTTTAGTATTATTAGAAATATAAAAAAGCCCAAATGCAAAATTCCCAAGAAAAAAGTATGTCAGTTTCTTATGAAGTGGCATTTACCTGACTTGATACATTAGTACAATAATTGTACTAAATCTTCTATTTTTTAAACCACATTGAGGTGTGATTGACATACAAAATGCTGTACATATTTAATATGTACAACTTGAGTTTGGAGAGACAGGAAACCATCACCATAATATAGGCCGGCCATAAACAAATCTATCAAACCTCCAAGTTTCTTCCTACCTGTTGCGGTTGTTGGTTTTTGTGGGTTTTTTTTGATAAATTTTATATTTTAAGAGGCAAAGTAACTTGATAACCTAATTTTCAAAAAAAGATAGAAGATAAGATAGATCCAAATGCCACCACTCACATAAACGGTTAGGATCTTTATCAGGACATCCATGAAAACATGACACCCCAGACCCGAACAACAAAAAGATCACAGCAGACATGTTCACACACCAAGTTTTATTATTAGTGCACTTGTTTTCCTAAATAAAGAAAAACCCAGATCTCATCTTTAAGTGAAAGCAAGGTACTCACAAAAAAAAAAAAAAAAGGAAAGAAAAAAACCCAGCGAGATTGCAACTCCACAGGCCCCTCTGCCTGTCATGTTTGACGGTTGCCAGGAAAAGTAGTCCAGGAACAGTGCTTAACACCTAGTCTTAAAAATCTGACAGAAGCAGCTTAAACTAATCCAGAGTCTGGTCATCAAACAAAGAGCCTTCTTCAGGACATAATACAAAAGAAGAGATAAAACCCCAAATTCATACTGTTCAACATAGAAGTCTTCAACAAGCTCTAAATCACTTGCAGTGGCGTGGGAAGGGCATTCTTCCAGATTTTCTTATACAGGCTCAGAGAGACAGGGAGAAGATAAAATAAAACCTAGCTGAGTTAAGTCATCTTTGGTTGCCAGAACTACACATAGGCCAATACCAATTTTCCTCCACTACCACTCCATACCCTCACCTCTGGGGGAAAAAAACAAACAAAAAACAGAAACAAAAACTAAAATAGTGGGTTTTATGTAAGGAATTTCAACAGTCACAGCCCAATAGAGCCAGAAGATCCTTACCCATATCCTTTCAGAATTAAAGGGGTCAGAACACTGATGGTTGCCAGAGCACTTAAGACTTAGATTATGCATCACAGTGGCAGAAGTACCTCCCAGATCTTTGCCCAAACTTATCAATTATGGTAAAAATCTAGTGATGGAACACAGAGCCAGATATGTTCTCTGGTACTTCACACAGACACTGACAGTACCTCTTCCAGTTTCAAATCCAGTGGGCTCCCCTACATTTGATCAGTCAGTTTACCACATGGGAAGGAGGTGAGGTACCTGAGAAAACCAGTGGGCTAGAAGGGCATTAATTCATCTGTTTGGACCTCAAGTTTCTCAGCGGTAAAATAAGAATGTTGTACTAAATGATCCCTAAAACCTCCCCCAGCTCCCAAATGTTCTGATTTCACAGACTATCAAGCTAACTGGATTACTAGACTGAGGAAAATTTAGGTCACTCCATGAAGGCTCCGAGAAATAGTTGAGGTAAATTGATTTTGCCTCTTTGCTCTGAAGTTACAGAAATGTATTTTCTTCCCAGTCTAATAGTGCATGCTAATAATTAATAAGGTGCATTTAGAACTTCCTATGTAAGCAAGATTTATGGCTCGGGGATGAGTAAGAGGCTGTAAAGAAGGGGAAACTGATGAAATTCATCTTGAAATTACAAGGAGAGAATAAAAAGCTGAAGATTATCATTAACATGAAAAAAAATCCAACTTTCCAGGTACACAGAACATTTATAATGTTAAAATATGAATTCATACAATTATATATATTTTCATGAAGAAAAGTACATTTTCATGCTCTAAAACTACTTCAAATCTCTGACATGACATCCTGCTTTGGGATTATTCCTCCCGATTTCATCTGTTAAGAGGTTTACTTACAGGGTTTGCATACCTTTGATTTTGTTCTTCCTAATCCTTTGTCCTCTAATTCATGGGAATCCTACTTTCTTTAGGACATAGCTCAAATCCCACTTCTACAGGTCTTTATGGACTCCAGAAATCTCTCCTTCTCTACACTCAAGTCTTACTGTCTGCTCTAGTTCTTCATTTGGCAATTAATCATGTCTTGCCTTGTGTATTTCCTCATATCGTCTATCTTAATGCTCTATTTTTTTCACCCCTACTAGAAATGGGAGGACAGCCAGAGTATTAAATCCTCACATGATTCTACCTAACATTCACCCCCACCCAGGTTTGTCATAAAACGCCTATTTCACACAATATGAACACACAAAGCACGTAAATCGTGTGTAAAGGATACACCTGTCTTACTAAGATACAGGGTTATGGCCTCACTCTTAGGCCAACTAAGTAACAGGTCAAATCACCTTCATTCATCATTTTCAAAAATCATCTAGAGCAATCTAAACAAGGGCCACTTGGTGTGGGACTTAAAAGCAACGTACTGAGAAAACTTGGGGTCAGCTCTCCAGGGCCTTGCACCTCAAATCAACCCCATTGCCTGAGGTCTTTCATGCAAGACAAGCAACTGAGTATACGGGAAGGAGGCAGAACTGACAAGTAAACAATGTCAGGAAGGAAACATGGCAATGGATATAACTAACTTTGAGTACAAGAAAACTGGAATGAAAAGCAGAGAAATGGCTTGGGCAGGGGTGACAAGCTCTGATAATTTAATGGGGCTACGTCCCTTTTCCTCCTTTCAGATCTCCTGTCTCCATTTCCTCTTTGGAAAAAGAAAAAGACCACATCTTAGATAAAACAAATTCTTATTTCCATTCTAACTCAGCTTTTCTATGTTCTATCAGCCCTACATGGGACATCTCCACATGGGAACTAGCATCCAGATCCAATAATTGTCCTTAAAGAAGCTATCATGCATTGAATATCAGCTTGATTATCCGTAGGTGGCGAATGGCAGCATGCTGATTTTCAAATGAAGAGGCTGAGACATAGATGGCTAGATGATATTCTTACAGTTACAAAGGCCGTCTGTGGAATAACTTGGGCCTTTGGAATCATCTTTTTGCCTTTTCAATGAAATATAAAAGTGTCAGAAACAAATCATTTATGAACAAGCGTTCATTTCTGTATAGTGACATTAACTTAGTGATACCACTTTTACTATAAAAAAACCTTTTTAACTCTATCCTTAATCCATTTCAAGAGTTAATTTTTTCCCTAAAAATCAGGATTTCTCCATACATGGCATCATACTGTGCACAGCATTAATATGATCTCATTATTTTTATACAAGTTATTTATAAAAGATGAATACATCTTTAAAAATCCTTTGATTTCAATGTTATCATCATCTTTTTCATACCAGTTTTCCTTTTTTTTTTTTTTTACTTAATATCTAAGAGACAAGTTTCCTTTTCCATATTATACAAGTCTTGCAAAGAAGCCCCAGTAGAGAATACAATTGAGTGCATTCAAATAGTCTTTTCTAAAACAACACTCAGATGTGCTTAGGCGGCAAAGTATATGAGGGCAGAAGGGAGAGAAACTGCTCCACCTTTCCTAGGCACATTTACAGTTGAATTCTAGTCCCAGATTTCTGGGCATTAGCAGACTATGCCAAAGCCTTGCCTGTCTTCCTAACCAATCTTTCCTTTTATTCCCTTTTCCTGTCTCCAAACTTCCTTTCATTTCTGCCTTGACCCCCCTCAATCATCCCCTCCCTCCACACCCTAGTAGGGGATTTGACCTTGGCTCAATTATAGAAAGAATTCAGGATGGGAGGAATGTAGTTACCATTCCCAGCCTCAGCCATTATTCTGAAGAGAGATAACCTAAAGGGAAAACTAATAGTGTTGGAAATTAATTTTTTTTAAAACCTGTGAATCTGGGGGCGACTGGGTGGCTCAGTGGGTTAAGCCTCTGCCTTCGGCTCAGGTCATGATCCCAGAGTCCTGGGATCACGCCCCAAATCAGGCTCTCTGCTCAGCGGGGAGCCTGCTTCCTCCTCTCTCTCTGCCTGCCTCTCCGCCTGTGATCTCTGTCTGTCAAATAAATAAATAAAATCTTTAAAAAACAAAACAAAACCTGTGAATCTGAAATGTCACTGAGAAAAGCAGCTTGGAAAGAGACAATATACCAATAAAAATAAGAACAAAAAAATCAGAAAATCGGGGTCATCTTTCAGGAACAAGAAAAGCTCTGTAACACCTATAATGTTAATTACTACAAATCATAGGCCAATAGTTTCATTACACTCTAGTAACACACAAAGTAAATTTCCCAATTAGCCAAGCAACAGTATTAGGATGTAACTTCTTGGTGAGTATTTATTTCTTCATTCCATATTGGTTAAACACCTACCATGTATTTGCCTGGCACAGGGCTTATAGACTTTGCTTTCCTTTTTTTTTTTTTAAAGATTTTATTATTTATTTATTTGACAGAGAGAGAGAAAGAGGTCACAAGTAGGCAGATAGGCAGGCAGGGAGAGAGGGGGAAGCAGGCTCCCTGCTAAGCCCAGAGAATCTGATGTGAGATCCCAAGACCTGAGCCAAGGGCAGAGGCTTAACCCACTGAGCCACCCAGGTGTCCTTGCCTTCTTTTAGAAACAAAACTCACACAGCCTTTCTTGAAGAAGTCTGCTCTCTTCCAGCTCCAGCCCTGTGTCTATAAGATCAACAGCAGATATTTGTAAATGGCTAAGTACTCAGTCTGTGAAACATTTTCTCACCTCATAAAGTTACATGAAACACAAGAGGAAAGAACCAACTGGCAATCCAGCCTAGGCAGGGATTCAATCATAGAGAAGATAAATGCTTTTCTCTAAACAAAATTGCTCCTATGAGCAATGTAACAGCAATGATACCAACACCAATAAGAAGTCAAAAAACAGGCACAGAAATACATTATTTAAGATGAAAAAAGAGTGAAAAGCATCCTGTTGAAAATCATCAGTTATATTTCAGTCTATTTCCTCAACTTCTAACCTATTTCTAAAATACACTGTTGCAACTAAAGTTGAAACCTTTGCACTCATCTTTGAAGGCCCCTCATTTGTGCCCCAGGCCACCTTTCAAGGAATCCTAAGAACCTGCTACATGGCCCACAGCTTTCTGCAGTCTCCATTTCCAAGTCCTCCTTCCATCTCAAGGCCCAACTCAAATGCCATCCTTCTGTGGAATGTTTCCAGGTCCTTCCACTAGGGATCCTTTCCATGACTCTTCCTCTCTAGACTCCTAATATAAATTATTTGTGCCTTTCATGACATCATCATGTCTGACTTGATTCCTGGGCATTTATCAGTTTCCACCACTGGAATGGGATGTGTTACTTTTTACGGCAGCAAAGATGTTACTCATGATGCCACCATTTTGGTAAGTGGGTGGTAATGTGTTAAGTGTAAATTATTCCTTACTTAAAAATTCTGCTGTGAAGCTTACCATACTTTTTTTTTTTTTTTTTTTT
>ML101383.1:0-56620 GCA_003697995.1 Taxidea taxus jeffersonii
AAAAAACAAATAATCCAATTAAAAATATGCAGAAGACATAAACAGATGTTTCTCCAAAGAAGACATACAGAGAGCCAATAGACACATGAAAAGATACTCATCATCAGTCATCCTCAGGGAAATGCAAATCAAAACTACAATGACATACCACCTCACACCTGTCAGAATGACTAAAATAAATAACACAAGAAACAACAGGTGTTGGGAAGGATGTGGAGACAAAGGAACATATTTGCATACTGCTGGTGGGTGTGCAAACTGGCACAGCCACTGTGGAAAACAGTATGGAGATTCCTCAATGTCAGGTTTGCCCAGCAAACCCTGTGACTTTACTCCAAACACCTAAGTAGGAGAAAGGAGAGGGCCTGGGGACCAGAATCCCTAGTGGCAATAGGCCTCAAGGAAAACTCTACCTCTATTTTTATTATGCATGTTATCAAAGAATCAAGATTAGAAAGGAATGTAAAGTTTCAATAACTAGAGCAGTGACATTTATGGGCATTGTGTGATTAGAACTATCTGTGTTCATGACTTGCAGGCAAGATGTAGGTGACTATTAAGCATTTACGTCTAACCTAAGTTAAGCATCTGTCCCTTGGGAGATAGCATTGAGCCACAATTAGGATCTGGCTGCTTTTAGCCCAGAAAGTTCAAAGGAGGCCCAGATTTCTGGTCACTTCTTTGCTTTTCAACTAGCCGCTCCCAAGGAGGATTGTGTTTATCACATCTTACCTAGCAAGGCATTGTGAAGTCCCATACCTAAAAAGTTAAAAATAGAAGTATCCTACTATCCAGGAATCACACTACTGGGTATTTACTAAAATAATAAAAAAACACGAATTCAAAGGGATACACAAGGCAAGCTGGTGTAGCCACTCTGGAAAACAGTATGGAGGTTCCTCAAAAAGTTGAAAATAGAGTTACTCTCCAACCCAGCAATCACACTACTGGGTATTTAACACAAAGATACAAATGTGATCCAAAGAGGCACCTGTACCCCCAATGTTTATAGCAGCAATGTCCACAATAGCAAAACTATGGAAGGAGCCCAGATGCCCATCAACAGATGAATGGGTAAAGAAGAAATGGTATAGATATACAATGGAATATTATGCAGCCATCAGGAAGTAGACTCTTGAAATTAGCAATGAAATGGCTGGAACTAGAGGATATTATGCTAAGTGAAATAAGTCAATCAGAGAAAGATAATTACCACATGATCCACTGGTAGGTGGAACTTGAGAAACAAGGCAGAGAATTAGAGGGGAAGAGAGGTAAAAAATGAAATAAGACAAACCCAGAGAGGGAAACAAACCATAAGAGACTCTTAATCTCAGGAAACAAACTAAGGGTTGCTGGAGTGGAGGAGGGTAGGGGGATGGGGTGGCTGGGGGATGGGGTGGCTAGGTGATGGGCATTGGGGAGGGTATGTGTTGTGCTAAGTGCTGTGTATTTTATAATACTGATGAATCATAGACTTGTGCCCCTAAAGCAAATAATACATTATATGTTAATAATAAAAAAAGGGAAAAAAAGGGATACATGCACCCTAATGTTTATGCAGAATTATCTACAATAGCCAGTATATGTAAGTAGCCCATGTCCATTGATTGAAGAATGGATTAAGAAGATATGGTATAGGGACGCCCGGGTGGCTCAGTTGGTTACGCGGCTCCCTTCGGCTCAGGTCATGATCCCAGCGTCCTGGGATCGAGTCCCACATCGGGCTCCTTGCTCAGCAGGGAGCCTGCTTCTCCCTCTGCCTCTGCCTGCCACTCCGTCTGCCTGTGCTTGCTCTCTCTCTCTCTCTCTGACAGATAAATAAAATCTTTAAAAAAAAAAGAAGATATGGTATATATATAAATATACAATGGAATATTAAAAAAGACCAAAATCTTGCCATTTGCAATGACATGGATGAATCCAGACAGTATTATGCTAATTGAAATAAGTCAGTCAGAGAAAGAAAAATACTATATGATTTCTCTCACATGGAACTGAAAAAACAAAACAAATGAAAAAAGGAAGAAAGGAAAGAGCAAAAGAGAGAAATCAAGAAGCAGACTCAAGTATAGAGAACAAACTGGTGGTTACCAAGGGGCAGGGGGTGGGGGAGTTGGGTAAAATATGTGATGGGGACTAAGGAGGACACTTTGGATCAGCACAGGGTGATGTAATTATTGGATCATTATATTGTATACCTGAAACTAATATAACACCATATGTTAAATAATCTAAAAGTAATCATAGTTAATTATTAGAAATAATAAATAATTTAGCAAGATTTCTAAATAATATCCCCCAATTACTTATTTTCTTTATCCTAAAATACATACATAATATTTTCAAATTTAAAATAAGGAATTTTAAAATATTATTCTCAAATTTATTTGTTACAATGTTAACTCCATGGTAAGCATTAAACAAAGTATTTAACCCTATCATCAGAATTAAATATTTTGAACTGTGTTTTATTTATTTATTTGAGAGAGAGGGGAAAGAGTGAGAGAGTATGTCAAAGCATGAGCACAGGGATGGGCAGAGGCAGAAGAAAAAGCAGGCTCCCTGCGAGCAGGGTACCTGAAGCAGGGCTCCACCCCAGGCCCCTGGGATCATGACCTGAGCTGAAGGCAGATACTGAACTGACTGAGCCACCCAGGTGTCCTACAGTGTGTTTTATTTATTTATTTATTTATTTATTTATTTTTAACAATGCCTTTTCCCCCTCTCTCTCTCCCTCTGTTTTTTTTTTTATTTTTTATTAACATATAATGTATTATTAGCCCCATGGGTACAGTCTGTGAATTGCCAGGTTTACAGACTTCACAGCACTCACCTTAGCACATATCCTCCCCAATGTCCATAACCCCCACCCTCTCTCTACCACCTAACGCCCCAGCCACCCTGTTTGTTTTGTGAGATTAAAAGTCTCTTATGGTTGGTCTCCCTCCCAATCCCATCTTGTTTCCTTCTGTCCTCCCCTACCCCAAAACCGCCCATATTGCCTCTCAAATTCTTCAAATCAGGGAGATCATATGATAATTGTTTCTTTGATTGACTTATTTCGCTAAGCATAATACCTCTAGTCCCATTAACATCATTACAAATGGCAAGATTTCATTTCTTTTGATGCCTGCATAGTACTCCATATATATACCACCTCTTCTTTATTCATGCATCTCTTGATGGACATCTAGGTTCTTTCTATAGTTTGACAATTATGAACATTGCTGCTATGAACATTCAGGTGCACGTGCTCCTTCAGATCACTACATTTGTATCTTTTGGATAAATATCCTGTAGTACGATTGCTGGGTCATAGGGTAGCTCTATTTTCAACTTTCTGAAGACCCTCCATGCTGTTTTCCAGAGTGGTTGCACCAGCTTGCATTCCCACCAACATTGTAGGAGGGTTCCCCTTTCTCCACATCCTCGCCATCATCTGTCATTTCCTGACTTATTAATTTTAGCCATTCTGACTGGTGTGAGGTGTATCTCATTGTGGTTTTGATTTGTATTTCCCTGATGCTGAGTGATGTGCAGCACTTTTTCATGCATCTGTTAGCCATCTGGATGTCTTTGCAGAAATGTCTGTTCATGTCCTCTGCCCATTTCTTGATTGGATTATTTGTTCTTTGGGTGTTGAGTTTGATAAGCTCTTTGTAGAATTTGGATACCAGCCCTTTATCTGATATGTCATTTGCAAATATCTTCTCCCATTCTGTCAGTTGTCTTTTGGTTTTGTTGACTGATTCCTTTGCTGTGCAAAAGCTTTTGATCTTGATGAAGTCCCAATAGTTCATTTTTCCCCTTGCTTCCCTTGCCTTTGGCGATGTTCCTAGGAAGAAGTTGCTGTGGCTGAGGTCAAAGAGGTTGCTGCCTGTGTTCTCCTCGAGGATTTTGATGGATTCTTTTCTCACATTGAGGTCCTTCATCCATTTTGAGTCTATTTTCATGTGTGGTGTAAGGAAATGGTCCAGTTTCATTTTTCTGCATGTGGCTGTCGAATTTGCCCAACACCATTTGTTGAAGAGACTGTCTTTATTCCATTGGACATTCTTTCCTGCTTTGTCGAAGATTAGTTGACCATAGAGTTGAGGGTTTACTTCTGGGCTCTCTATTCTGTTCCATTGATCTATGTGTCTATTTTTGTGCCAGTACCATACTGTCTTGATGATGACAGCTTTGTAATAGAGCTTGAAGTCTGGAATTGTGATGCCACCAACTTTGGGTTTCTTTTTCAATATTCCTCTGGCTATTTGAGGTCTTTCCTGGTTCCATATAAATTTTAGGATTACTTGTTCCATTTCTTTGAAAAAACCGAATGGGATTTTGATAGGGATTGCATTAAATGTGTAGATTATCTTAGACATTTTCACAATATTTGTTCTTCCAATCGACAAGCATGGAACATTTTTTCCATTTCTTTGTGTCTTCCTCAATTTCCTTCACGAGTACTTCAGAGTTTTCTGAGTGCAGATTCTTTGCCTCTTTGGGTTAGGTTTATTCCTAGGTATCTTATGGTTTGGGGTGCAATTGTAAATGGGATTGACTCCTTAATTTCTCTTTCCTCTGTTTTGTTGTTGGTGTATAGAAATACAACTGATTTCTGTGCATTGATTTTATATCCTGACACTTTACTGAATTCCTGTATAAGCTCTAGCAGATTTGGAGTGGAGTCTTTTGAGTTTTCCACATAAAATATCATATCATCTGCAAAGAGTGATAGTTTCACTTCTTTGCCAAATTGGATGCCTTTAATTTCTTTTTGTTGTCTGATTGCTGTCTCTCTTTCTCTCTCTTTTTTTTTTAAAGACTTTATTTATTTGTCAGAGAGAGAGAGCACAGGCAGAGGGAGGGAGCAGCAGACAGAGCAGGCAGAGGGAGAAGCACACTCCCCTCTGAACAAGGAGCCCGAAGTGGGACTCAATC
Source organism: Taxidea taxus jeffersonii (assembly GCA_003697995.1). Taxonomy (NCBI): domain Eukaryota; kingdom Metazoa; phylum Chordata; class Mammalia; order Carnivora; family Mustelidae; genus Taxidea; species Taxidea taxus. The sequence goes on from ML101383.1 coordinate 4,933, forward strand.
CCATGACCTTAGCCTAAGGCAGCCGCTTAACTGACTGAGCTACCCAGGCATCCCCTGTACTGTGTTTTAAAGTTAATGAGTTAGTTACTTCATTTGGCTTTTAAATAATTTTGTTTGGCAATTTAAAAGAAGAAAATGTGTCTTTTAATAATGTTCCCACATTTAAGAAAATCTACTTAGTCCTTTCATATGTGTTGGATTAGTTAGAACTATTAGTAATATATATGTAATTATCACCAGATTAATAATCAAAATCATTCTTCAATTTTAACTGTAGTTCACAAGTTTGGGAGAACAAACAGAGTTAACAAATATTTTAACAAATGTGGTTATTCATAGCAAAAACTGAAAATTGAAACAAACAAAAAGCATTTGATTTCAAATTTGCAAAACAACTTTTCTTGAAACCATTATATGAAACATTCAATTAAAGAAGAAAATACTTTGTCCTTGTTAGCATAGTTTTAGACAGACTAAACTTTATATCAAGAAGTAGAATGAAGATTTAACAACATTTTTAACCACAAATATATAAAAATATTTATCTACTTAACACGTTGAAATTGTCCCCACGGTTTGGCTTTTATAAACACCTGTGTTAACAGAGTTCCCTTCTAGGAAGTTTCTTCTTCAGTTGTGACTGAGGCCTGTTTTTGTTTCTGCTACAATTTCTGTTTAAGGCTGAAATGAAACATTCAGTGCCCTCCCCTCCCCCACCTGGCATTGATGGCTTTGCCAAGGTAAACTATTTTCAAAGTGAATCTTTGCATAACCAAACAAATTAAAATATGTCATGGAAGTAAGGGATATGCTATAATCAAATTCCATGTGATATTTACCCCAAATAATCATTTAAGCTTTTTATGGGTAATTATAATTTCTGATAACACCTAGGCAGAATAATAAATTCTTCAATTAAGTTATACTTGGTTCACAATTTTAAAATTCTGCTTTCTAGATCATGGCCCACATTTGCAGATTATTCAGTTGAGCCAAAATGACTTCAAAATATTTATATAAAAGGCAAAGGAGAACTCCTCAAAATTACCTGTTTTGTCATTAAAACATTCTACCTTATACCCTTACTGTCATAGGACTATTAAGACACAATTTTACACAGACATCAGTCACTGAGAACCTAAGTCAAGCTGCTGAAATGTAGAATGTGTGCAGAACTGAAACAGAATAGAAAAAGAAAAAGAATTTTACTCCTGTGAGGGGCTTTAGCCAATTTAGAGCTGAGATAAAAAATAGATCAAAGGGAGATAAGGTGGTAAAACCAAGGTGAGAGGGGCACCTGGGTAGCTCAGTTAGTTAAGCCACTGCCTTCGGCTCAGGTCATGATCTCAGGGTCCTGGGATCCAGCCCCGCATTGGGCTCCCTGCTCACTGGGGAGCCTGCTTCTCCCTCTTCCTCTACTGCTCTGCCTGCTTGTGTCTCTCGCTCTGTCAAATAAATAAATAAAAATCTTAAAAAAAAAAAAAAAACCCAAGGTGAGAAACACTGCAGCACTGAATAACAGAAACAATGGAAAAATACTTCAGGGTGTGTGTGTGTGTGTGTGTGTGTGTGTGTGTGTGTGTGTTAAACCAAAAAGAGAAAGCTTCATTGTTTCACCTGTAGAAATCATACAAATATCCACTGCTATCTATTACTCTTAGATAGTATTTGCGTATTATGCAGTTTTTCTCCCCCTTGTATATCAGAAACAGTGTAAATGGGATGCATTGATTTCCTCTATCATTCACTAAACCTCCTTCACTGTATTTTTTTAAGCTTTATTTAAACATATAATGTAACCCCACCACCCTCTCTCAACCCCTATTCCCCCCACCCCCCTCAGTTTGTTTTATGACATTAAGAGTCTCTTTTGGTTTGTCTCCCTCCTGATCCCATCTTGTTTCATTTTTACTTTTCCTACCACCTTAACTCCCACCCCTGTTGCATCTCCACTTCCTCATATCAGGGAGATCATGTGATAGTTGTCTTTCTCCAGTTGACTTATTTCGCTAAGCATAATACGCTCTAGTTCCATCCATGTTGTCGCAAATGGTAAGATTTCATTTCTTTTGATGGCTGCATAGTATTCCATTGTATATATATACCACCTCTGCTTTATCCATTCATCTGTTGATGGATATCTAGGTTCTTTCCATAACTTGGCTATTGTGGACATTGCTGCTATAAACATTCGGGTACACGTGTCCCTTTGGATCACTACGTTTGTATCTTTAGGGTAAATACCCAGTAGTGCAATTGCTGGGTCATAAGGTAGCTCTATTTTCAATTTTTTGAGGAACCTCCATGTTGGTGGGAATGCAAGCTGGTGCAACCACTTCACTGTATTTTTAACACTGCCCCATCAAAGTGCTTCTCAATATCACACTAGTATCTTGGAATTTTATATGGGTATGCAAATAAAGGTCGTGTGTTTTATGATAGTACCTTTTAAAAACCTGTCTTAAGGAAGCTTCCAGTATAATTATTACAAAATAATTTATATTTATATTATTGAAAACAAATATCTAAAGGACCTACTCATGAGATTATTTGCCCTTCTAGAAAAAGAACTGAATAAAAAATGATGTTGGGCTAATATCTAGAAAACTATTTAGAAATGTATTTTGCTTTGTAATTAAAAAGCAAAATCTGTCCAGTATATTTCATCTAATTAGTATTTAAAAAGTAATTGCATTTCTCAAATATGTGAAAATGTATATATGTAGTTTTAAAAATCCCATTTATCATATACTTTATGAATGGCAAAAAATACTATCTTTCCAAATGCCATGTAGTATTAAAGAGGATTTATTTATTTCAGAAAAATGATACATCTATTATTTGCTTTAAATTCTATTCTATTAAATAATTTATGGAAGATGTTAAGATTATCATTAATTCCTAGTTTGAGTCAGTATTTTAATAGTAAATACTAAACAAATACAGGCTTTTTTGTTACTTATATAAAAATAAGTAAATAATCAAACAAACAAATAAGGATTCAAAGCAACTTCACTGCAAATTCTCCATATTAGCTGACTTAAACTGGATCTTACAAAAGTTGGAATTAGATAGCATGTATTTTTTTCTTTCCTTCACTGCTCTTCCTACCACTGAGAGTGCTATGCTATTAGGTGAAACAGAATCCCAATGAAATTCTTCTTTATCTCTGCTTATGATCCAATCCCTAAAAACAGAGTCCAAGACACACCAGTTATGCAACTTTGGGGATTTTAATTGTTTGCTTTAAATGTTTAATTGAGCTTTAGTGAATTTCACATAAAAAAACAAAACCACATAAATCCCCACGTAAGCACCAGGTTATAAAAAAAGAAACCGAAGAAGGTACTACATGAATTGCATCACTTGTTTTCAAGGTGAAGGAGAGCGGGGCAGAGGAAAGATTTTAGGAATGATAAACAGGGTCATTGGCTTTTCATTAGCATATGATAGATATATAAAGCAAAGTTACTCTCTTTGGAGCAGGTTTGGTTATATTCACACGAAGCGGGCATATTTAGAACAGGAAGTAATCAACAGTTTTAAATTCAAAATGTCTTGGTCCAAAAAATAAACTCCATTCTGCAGTCTCACAAGGTGTAAGGTGTACCAGGCAGGAAACAAAGAGGGTTCCTTCTGCAGCTGGGTTACACCCTTTCTCTGGGCTAGGAAAGCATGATGTTCCCTAGGAAGGTCCAGATTTTCTCATGTGTGTGAAGGAATTCACCCTTCACATGAATTCATCTTTCATTTAAGTAATAAAGTAATAAAAATAACATTTATGCATCTACTTACTCTCTCAGGCATTTCCAGGTATCATTTAATCCCCACTGTAGTAACCTCATAGGTAGGTACTATTTTCATCCCTATTGTACAATTGAGAAAGCACACATAAAGGTCATAGAAATTGGCCAACTTTAAAATATTAGCAATTGCAGGAGCCAGGCTTTGAACCAAAGATGCAAAATTTCTTAAAAAGAGAAGTCAGATGGACATCTAGGTTCTTTCCATAACTTGGCTATTGTGGACATTGCTGCTATCAACAGATGAATGGATAAAGAAGATGTGGCATATATATATATACAATGGAATACTATGCAGCCATCAAAAGAAATGAAATCTTACCATTTGCGACGACATGGATGGAACTAGAGTGTATTATGCTTAGCGAAATAAGTCAACTGGAGAAAGACAACTACCACATGATCTCCCTGATATGAGGAAGTGGAGATGCAACGGGGGTGGGAGTTAAGGTGGTAGGAAAAGTAAAAATGAAAGAAGATGGGATCGGGAGGGAGAAAAACCAAAAGAGACTCTTAATGTCATAAAACAAACTGAGGGGGGTGGGGGGAAGAGGGGTTGGGTGAGGGTGGTGGGGTTACATCATATGTTTAAATAAAGCTTAAATAAAGTAAAAAAAAAAAAAAAAAGAGAAGTCAGAGATGGATTTTGGTCATTTCCTGAAGTTAACAGAACAGAAAACATTACAGATTTATGCCATTCTCAGTCCTGTCTTTTTAAAAGGGTAAAGGAAGCTATTTTCTACATCAATTCATGAAATCACCCAAACTTCCCATAGTCTTACTTATTATAATCCCTATAAGAAACAGTATTTTAACTACAAAGTATTTCTACAAGACTTGATATGTACCTTATATTATCTAATACACATATTTAAAGTCAAAGCCCAGTTATATTTGAAAATATGCACATTAAATTTTAATTTATACTAAATTCTTCTAGGGTAGTTCCCTATGGAAATGTTCACTTTTTTATTGTTTTTTTTTTTAAGATTTTATTTATTTATTAGTTAGGGAGAGAGAGAGCACAGGCAGACAGAGAGGCAGGCAGAGGCAGAGGGAGAAGCAGGCTCCCTGCCAAGCAAGGAGCCCGATGTGGGACTCGATCCCAGGACGCTGGGATCATGACCTGAGCCGAAGGCAGCCGCTTAACCAACTGAACCACCCAGGCGTCCCAAAAATGTTCACTTTAATAATTAAAATGATTGCTTATCATATACGTATCCATCCTATAGTATGTAAATACAGTCAGCATTTAATTCATCAAGTACAGACTAACACATACACACATATAAACCCTATTTTTTTATTTTATATTACCAATGAATCCTAAACTAGTAATAGTTAATATAATGCATTTTTTTTAAAATTTTGCTTGTTATAGCAATCAGTCAAGTGCCTATGTGAAAAAATACTTAAGTTCTTTTTTCTCTCAAATCTTTTACCTCCTTGACTTGAGCAACAGCTTCTCTTTGCTTCCTAAACTCTAGGAAGCTGATTTAAGTGGGGTTCAGAGGGGGAAAACCCCACAAAATCACTTTAAGGCTACCAACAGACTTCAAAGAGCAAAGTAACTTTTCTTTTCATACAATTCAAAGTATATTTCCACCCAGAAGTCACTGAATTTTAAAGAGACTTTATATCACACAAAGTTCTATCATGTGATATCTTGTGCTTTCCTAAAGAAAGTGTTGCTAGTATTCTTTAGTGATAAATATGAGCACCATGAAATTATTCCAGAGAAAGAAAATATTTGGAGGCTTTCTTTCCACTCTTCTCTTTAAGCTTCAGCATATGCCATTTTCAAAAGAGCCTCTCTAAATTAATGTCAGGGTGTCCTTGATATAACAATCAGAACAAATTTGCAGGCATCCTCTTGGGATTAAGTCTGCAAATTATGGCTCAATTAGCCCTATGTGAACAAAGCCAAATGAGCTACCTCAAATTACCCTTTCTTACCAACTTCTTGGTATACATATCTAAAATGACTTTGTAATAGGATATTTTGTTATTTTGTTCAAGTCATATCCCTAGTTCCAGCATATGTACTCTTTTGTTCCTTGCCCCTATATCCTTTTGGATCTTGCCCCTAATTTCTTTGTTCTATGCCCTTCAATTTTTTGTTTGTCTTTGCCCCTTCTTTCTCATTTCTAATTTATGTTATCGTGCAAAATGATATTTTAGGAACAAGAAATGAAATAATAAATGAATAAACAAGCAAAAAATCATTAACTTGCATAACCAATCATGAAGCATAGTGGAGAAGTTCCATTGATTCATTGAACATTTGTTGAGCACCTGGAGGTCTGAATCTATAATACTTTTTTTTTAAGATTTTATTTACTTATTTGAAAGCAAATGAAAGAGAGAGAGCATACAAGCACAACCAGAGGGGAAGGGCAGAATGAGAGGGAGAAGCAGGCTCCCCGCCATCCCAGGACTTTGGGATCATGACCTGAGCCAAAGGCAGATGCCCCACTGACTGAGCCACCAGATGACCATGAATCTGCAATACTTTCACATGTGCTAGTGTACTTCAGTCTTTGGCTTGGAAGTCAATGATTAAAAAGAGTTTTTAGAACAGCTCAGAAAATTACTAGTAGCATATATTTTAGCTTGTTTTGGAATATTCACAGGAACTATTCTTGTATAGGAAGGCACTTCTTTCTCCCAGCACCTGGAAAATAATTCAGTAGTGTTTAAACATGTTCTCAATTGAATCTAAAAGACTAATATATTTAATGTAGAATCATCAAAAAATGTTTTAATAGGGGGTGCCTGGGTGGCTCAGTCACTTAAGCCTTCCACTCTTGATTCTGGCTCAGGTCATGATCTCAAGGAGGTCCTGGGTCAGGATTGTGCTCAGCACAGAGTCTGCTTGAGATTCTCTCTCTCCCTCTCTCTCTCTGCTCCTCCTCCTGCTCATGCTCTTTCTCTCAAAATATATAAATAAAATCTTTAAAAAGATAAAAAGAAAGAAAGAAAGAAAAGTTTTAGGAGAATTTTTTCTAATTCTCCCTTTTCCAGATGTCCTGCTGGTACAAAGTTCAAATGCCCACATTGACAAAATCCAATCCAAAAAAGATTATAACAGTATTTTTTACTAGAAGAAAACAGAAAATCCAAGCTAAGCTTCAAATATACCTTGATCTTTCATAATTTCAACTCAAAGCTGACAAAATATAGTCATATCCATCCTTGAGGGTGTTTAATTTCCAGAGGAGGAAAAATAATTTTCCATATTTCTTCTAACTTAAAACTGAAGGGGAATGAGAAAGAAAATATTATCCAACATTTGAGTCTGTAAGGACAAAGAATGACCACTGGTTTTACCACAGACATTAATGTGTCTTTGGATATAAAGTAGAGTCCCAGAGAAAAGTTAAGGGTGAGGAAAACTAAATTGAAAGGGTAAGATCAGGTTTTTCAGCAATCTTGCAAAAGATATACACCAGAAGCTAGAAGGAACTAAGAAAGGGGTACCCATGGGGAAAGCAGCATGGGAAAGAGGTGCTTTCCCACGGTTTAACAGTAAATCATAGGGATGCCTGGGTGGCTCAGTGGGTTGAGTGCCTGCCTCCAGCTCAGGTCATGATCCCAGGATTCTCCTTCTCCCTCTCCTGTTCCCTCTGCTTGTTCTCTTTCTCTCAAATCAATAAAATCTTAAAAAAAAAAAAATACCAACAGTAAATCATGGCCAGTGAAAAATTTCGAGTAGCAAGGTGAACAATGGGTTTTTTTTTTTAGGATAAGACAATTTGCAGAGATGAAACACAGAACTCATTCCATTGTCCTAAAATCTCAGTAGAGTCTATTATACCTATAAATTTTGTGTCTGGGTCATTTGTAGGAAATTAAGGAAAAGAGATTATCAGTCCAGTTCAGGGTGATGCGCACAGAAGAGACTAGAAATGATAATGAAGTGGGAAAGCGAGGTTCTTCTCTCACGGAGTTGAAGAATGAATCTTGTGGATGAATGAATCTTGTGGATGAAAGAAAGCGAGTAAAGCAATAGAATTTTAAGTGAGGTTACAGAAAAAGGTCTCAGGAGTGGAGAGGGGTCCCAAGAGGGTTGCCACTGAGGGCCTTTAGGATTAGTCTTTTATTGAAGGCTAACAAGGGAACTTAAATCCTTTTAACATCTCTGTTGATAGCATCATTGAGTAAGGACTAGTGATAACACCTTCAATGGCTTACTTCCTTTTTAGGGATGGATAATTCTTTGTTGGTCACAAATAGCTATTATAACAAGACCCCACCTCTGACACCTAGGACAGGACCCTCTGGTTTGTTCCTTTATCTCTGGTTTTCTTACACCTTCACAGTTTTGGGATTCCATGGGCCTGATCACCGAACCCCCTACCTATCTCTCCCTACCTAGCCCCACTTGTCCCTTACTCAATAATAAGAGTTCAGTATATGTTAGAAGTCAGAGCCAGAATGGATGACAAGGCTATGATCCCTTAGAAATCTGCAGAAATTTAGAGTCTGCATAGTACATGGGATAGGCATTCCTGATTTGTACTTCAAGCTCAAACAACTGAACGAATTCAGCTGACATTCAGTTTACAAAACAACAACAACAAAACAAAACAAAAAACCCTGAACAATTACCTCCTTTTTTTGTTTAAAGATTTTATTTATTTATTTGACAGACAGAGATCACAAATAGGCAGAGAGGCAGGCAGAGAGAGAGGGAGAAGCAGGTTCCCTTCTGAGCAGAGACCCCCCATGCGGGGCTTGATCCCAGGACCCTGAGATCATGACCTGAGCTGAAGGCAGAGGCTTAACCCACTGAGCCACCCAGGTGCCCCAACAATTACCTGTTAAACAGAGGGAATGTAAAGTTTAAAGAAACATGGAAAGACAGTTGGAAACTTATACACTTTCTTTAAAGTTAATCTTTCCTGAAGGGAGAGAGTTGACTAAAAAACCAAACCAAAACAAAACAAAAACAAAATAAAACAAAAAACTTGCTACCATTTCTCACTCCAAGCTTCTAAGAGAAAATTAAATTGTTTCCAGTTTGAATTAGAAAGGTTTTATTAAGAATATCATGTGAAATATCTTCACAGATCCCACCTATATTTGGATCCTTTGTAAAAGTGGCTGATGCGAGTTCTGAATACTGAAGTCTGAGGGCCTGATTTCCACGGCTGTGTAATGCCTCGGGGTTGGGAGTCTGTTAGTCATCAGGAGCCTGGTGCTAACACATCACAGGTAATAAAGCAATTATTATATGTTGCTGTAGAAAACTGATATGGGGCCTCATAAAACATGAAGGTGTCCAAAGCATGCCTTTTGCTGTAGTTGTCATTTGTACTTTATTAGGATTCCTAAGAACCAGGTCAATATTAGAAAATTGGACATGAGCCCAATCATTGCCTTTTGTTGACAGCTTTAACTGAGCCAGAACCTGAATCTCTGTTCCTCACATTTAGCAGACAGAATAGACTTCTGTTTCCAATAAGCTCTTAACAAAAAGAATCTATGAAGACTGGGTGTTTACAGAAGTCTGTGCACTGTGAGGAGAAGAATGTGAGTCTACTGACAAACTGCAGCCCCTGTGAATGTGTTTTACATGTAGGATTTCACTAAGCTTCCTGGATAAAGCTAGAATATGACAAGGTACACAGATTTAGGAATCCTAATGAGGAATTATTCTGGGTGCAAATGTTAATTTTCAGGTATTGTTTATGTTTCCAACTTACTGGTTTTCCTTAAGAAAATGTATAAGATGTCAACCAAAGTATGTATCATCAATATGTTTATCTTAGTGAGAAGAAAGCACACTTAAATCTCCATGTTCTAACTATACACTGATCATATCTTAATGGCATTGTGAGACCAAATTAGAGGTTTTACACAGCTATATATTTTTAGAAGCATTGTTATTCTTTACAACTGAGGATAAATCAATTATGTGCTAACAAAGTTCTGACAGAATGTTGATTTATACTGTCGTACCACAAAAATAATATTTTATTCACAATTCTTCTTTGCCTGCTTTGTTTCGGCTTTTAACTCCCAGACATCTACATTTACAGAGACACCAAATGTCTCAAAGTGTTACCCTTTAGATATAAAAGGTTAACAGAAATGTCTTCTGAATTGTGCTATGTCTCTTTTATCATTATCAAATTCATTCTTCCAAGCAAATTTCTCTGGGATATGGAAGAAAATATGGGTTCCATTTTTTAATGACAGTAGTCAAAAGCACGTATTCATTTATTTTCTTCCATTTTGAGTAGTAAAATAGGATCATATTCATGCTTTAAGATAACCATTTTAGAAATCTTCCCTCCATTGACATTCTACCAAAATTTAATGTTTCCTAAATAGGAAAAGTAACATTGCTCTCTAATGGTTTGGCCTTCTTAGATACGTATATGTTCATAAATCTCAAATTTTACAACATCGGGTTAGTTAAAACAGGCTCAGAAATTTTTAGAAATAGGGTATAAACATAGTAAATTCTAAAGAATATGAAATATATAGTAACAATTTTACAAGATTTTTCTTTCTAAAGTTTCTGCTAAAGCCCCCAAAGGTCAAGAATAAAATAACAGAAGGCCTTCCAAACTGACAAAAAGACATAGCTAACATAAAATATACTTTTATAAAAAAGTGTCTGTTTGACAAAACCGGGAAACATCCAGATATTTTGCCAAATGTTTTTCTAGATGTATCTGTGAGGGGTTTTTTGGACGAGATTACCATTTGAATGGGTAGAATGAGTAAAGCCAATTGCCCTCCCTAATATGGGTAGCCTTCATCTAATCAACTGAAGACCTGAATAGAATAAAATGGCTGACATTCCCATAAGTAAGAGAGAACTCCTACCTGACCATTTGAGTTTGAACATCAGGTTTTTTTGTTTGTTTTGTTTACTTTTTTTTTTTTTGTATGAGAGAGAAAGAGAGGGAAAACATGAGCAGAGAAAGGGAGAGGCAGTCTTCCTGCTATGTAGGGAGCCCACTGCAGGGCTCTCAATCCCAGGACCATGAGATCATGACCTGAGCCAAACGTAGACACTTAACCAACCAAGCTACCCAGGTGCCCTTGAACATCAGTCTTTTTATGCCTTTAGACTCAAACTAAAACTTGTTTCTTCTTAGGCCTCAAGATTTTTGGACTAGAATTTACACCATTAGCTCTCCTTGTTCTCAGGCATTTAGACTGAACTGCAATGAAATCACCAGCTCTCCTGGGTCTGCAGCTTATATGGAGATATAAATAATAAGATATTATATATACCTAGATTTAGATAATATGTAGATATAGATAAAATATTTATTATAAGGTATATATATATGTATATATGTGTGTGTATATCTATCTATCTATCTATATAGATATATATATATCCTATCGGTTTTCTCTGGAGAACCCCAGCTAATACAGCTAAAACTGTCACAAGATGATGGTATTGGAAACAAGCTATATTGCCATTCCTAATACAATGAAGGAGTGTTTTCCATAGTCCAGATGAGATCATGCAAGTGGTAGCCGCCTTTAGGGTTGCTTTTCAAAGAGACTATATCAAAGAGACCCTCCTCAGCGAAGAGACACTGGAGATGCATTATTGGATGCATTGCATAGCCCCCAACAATGAAGAAGCATTACCTAATGCAAGCCAGGCTGCAGTCTTTGAAATCTCAAAGAAAATCACCAGAATATCTCAAGAAATAAAGATTTAGTGTTGAACTTGAACACACAAATGTCAGGTCAAAATTGTATTTGTTAAAGTAGATCATTATGCCCCCTACTCTTCTCGCTTCTGTTCCAATCCAAGAATGGTCACAAGACAAGTAAGAGGGAGAAACGGAGAGAGCTTACCAAATTGACCATGCTCATTCCCTTAACTCATGCAGGCTTCCTAGACTGAAGCACGTGTATTCAAATTATGTCCCCAGTGTTTAAATTCATAGAGACGATGTGATATGTTCTTTACTGAAGTAACATTGTCAGGCAGCATTTACCAGGAACTTTTTACTGTCTAGGAATAACTGGAAAAATCTATAAGGACTGATTAAGATCTGTTCCAGAGCCTGGAGAAAAAAAGCCTAGCCGATGTGCAGGAATAATTACAGAGAAAAGGAATCTTACTTTATGATTTCACTCAATTAAGTTCCCACTTATTCAATATAATCATTAATAGTCATTTCTGAAAGTGGTATTTGGACAGGAAAATATGTGAATAAATCCCAAAGTATGGGAAGTGTTCTTGTTATTTCTCAATCATTTTACCTCAGTTTAACAAATACTTAAAGTATGCCTGCACTATGCCAAACATTGTGTTAACTTTTGAGAGTACAAAAATGAATAACAAAAGTTCCCTTAAGGAGTTTAGTGTGGAAAAGAAATACGTGAACCATAATTTCCATACGATGCACTTAGTAGTTCTGGTAGACATGGCCAGAGGAACTTATGAGATTCTGTGGAGGGAGCCCCACCACTACCAAACATCCTCATGGGGTGACTGTACATAGCACCCAATGCATTCTGGCCCTATTGTTACTGTTCCAGGCCTTGGAAGTCAGTCAGGTACCTTAGAAAGTATGTATCCCTAATACTCTGTAAAAATGGTTATTTCTTATTATAAGAAAAAGCTTCATATGAAAATCATATATTCACTTGACTCTTCTGTCTACATGGTCATTCCTAAGGTATCAAGATTTGTGGGGTTTGATGTCCAAATATGCTGAAAATAACTTTTAAATAAAATTATTAATCCAAAATCTACTGCTAAATAGTAGTAAATCACAAAAATATCTAAATCTGAAGTGAAAAAATGCTCAAATTATCTAAGCTATGGCTCAAAGTTATGACTTTTCAACATAAAGGACAACAGACTTTGTTAAAATAAATACAATGTAAAACAACTTTTCCTTTTTCTTATTTTACACTTTTGGGTTAGGGTAAAGTTTATAAAAGCTGTAAAAATCATCTTTAGTTCTTCCCAGATAAATTTAGGCCAAGCAAAGCAGCCTCTGTAGGTTGTAGCAATGGGGGAAATCATTCTCCATGGGAGCTGCACAAGACAGCCCACTAATTATGTGCATGAATCCTCACAAGACTCAGACTCACCTCTGAGCTAAGTCTGTGTGGAAATAAATCAAACCAGTGTAGCAAAGCTTGGAGAAACAGACAGATTTGAACCACCAGACAGGGCTCAGACTAACCCCCGAACTACATGTATGTGCAGGAAAGATATAAGTAGCCCAGCAGGGGCTTAGAGTTTTGAACCACTACCCACAGAAAGCAACGGAACTTAAGGTCTGAACCTAACTGGACTGATTGCCTGCTAAAACAAACACATTAGTACTATCTAGAGGATTGTAACACAACTCAGAGTCTACAGGCTGCAACATTCACAATGTTCAGGACAAAACTCAAAATTACTCAGCATATAAGGAAATCAGGAAAATCTGAAAAATTTTCAAGGGAGAAGATTATCAGCAAATACCAACCTTGAGATCACACAGATAGAACAAATTATCTGACACAGATTTTAAAGCAGTTATTGTTACTATCCTCCTGAGGTAAATAAAAGGCAAATAAATATCTTCTAACAAAAACCCACATGGTAACGGTAAGAAGTACAAAATGCAATAACTAAAGTAGAGCAAACAAATAAAAACATCTCACTAGATGGGCCAGACAGAATGGAGAAGAAATTAATTTGAAAATAGTAGAAGTTATCCAATCTGAAGAACAGAGAAAAAATATTGGAAATAAAAATTAATAGAGGCTAAAGAACTTTGAAAAAATATCAGAAGTCCTAACCTAAGAAAATTAAAGTATTAGGAGAGGAGAAAGAGACTGGCACAAAAAAATATTTGAGGAAATAATCACCAAAATTTTATCCATTGTGATGAAAGACAAAGGTAAGTGAATACTAAGCAAAATCAAACTAATGAAACAAAACAAACAAACAACAAACACAGGCACATTGGCACATTATCATCAGCTTGCTGCATTAAAACATAAATAAAAATATTAAAAACAGCTGGGAAAATGATACATTTTATTATAGGCTGAATTGTGTCCTCCTAAAATTCATATATTGTCCCCCTAAAGTTCATATATTGGAGAACGTCCTAACCCCCAGGACTCCAGAATGTAACCATTTATACGTAAGGTCTTTAAATAAATAATTACAGGGGCATCTGGGTGGCTCAGTCCATTAAGCAGCTGACTTGATTTGCCTCAGGTCATGATCTCAGGATCCTGGGATTGAGCTCCACATCACACTCCATGCTCAGTGGGGAGTCTGCTTGAGGATTCCCTCCCCCACATATATCCCCCTCACCCTGCTTTCTCTCTCTACCTCTAATAAAGAAATCTTGAAAAAAATAAATTTGTAATTAAAGTAAAATAAGAACACTAAGGTGGGGTCTAATCCAACATGACTGGTGTCTTTATAGGAAGAGGAAATTTGGACGTAGATACACACAGAGGGAAGACTATGTGAAGAGACAGGGAGATGGCCTTCTAGAAGCATAGGTGTAGGTAAAGACTTCTTACAGAACACTTAAGAAATCAAAACATAAAAGGAAACAGATAAATTGAACTAGATCAAAATTTAAAACTTTTGCTCACTGAAAGAAACCATTTAGAAAACAAAATGGCAAGCCACATACTCAGAGAAGAATATTCACAATACATGTGTCTAACAAAGGAAATGTAACTGGAATATATAAAGAACTCTTAAACTTTAATAATAAAAAGATAAATAATATAATTAAAAAGTAAACATTTGAACAGTCACCTTAGAAAAGAGTATATATGACCAAAAAAGTATATGAAAAATGTTCAACAGTATTAGTTATCACAGAAATGAATATTAAAACCGCAATAAGATAAAAATGGCTAAAATTAATTCTTAAAAATCAAACCTACCTGACCCAGCCATAACACTCCCAGCTATCTAACCAAAGGATACAAACACATTATGTCCACAAAACATTTATACAAAAATATTTTTAGCAGCTTTGGTTGTAATAGCCAAAAACTGAATAAATATAAATGTCCATTTATACCTAGGAACAAAGAAATAGATATAATAATTCTCTAGAACAATGCTCAGCAATTAAAAAGGAATGAACTATTGATGTACACAAGAACATAGTCAAAATCTCAAAACCATAATGCTGAGTAAAAGCAGCCAGATTTTTTTTAAGTATATTACATTTATATAAAATTCTAGAACAAATTATATCATAGATTCAGAAAACAATTAAGTGATTGGAGATGGGAGGATTGTGAAGGGAGGGATGAATTACAAAAGGGCATAAGAGGAGTGCCTTGGTGGCCTAGTCAGTTAAGCATCTGACTTTGGCTCAGGTCATGATCTCTGGGTCCTGGAATAGAGCCCCCTGTTGGGCTCTGTGCTCAGTGGGGAGTCAGCTTGTCCCTCTGCTCCTCTCCCCACTCATACTCTCTCTCAAAAAAAAAAAAAAAAAAAAAAAAAGAAGCATAAGTAAACTTTTGGTTGTAATGAAAATGCTCATTATCTTGTGATTATTTCTTAGATATAAATACATACCTAGGGGCGCCTGGGTGGCTCAGTGGGTTAAAGCCTCTGCCTTCGGCTCAGGTCATGATCCCAGGGTCCTGGGATCGAGCCCCGCATCGGGCTCTCCGCTTGGCAAGGAGCCTGCTTCCTCCTCTCTCTCTGCCTGCCTCTCTGCCTACTTGTGATCTCTGTCAAATAAATAAATAAAATATTAAAAAAAAAATACATACCTATATACACACCTGTATATATACATACATATACACACATATGCATATATGTACACATATATATATACGTATGTATGTGTATATATGAGAATTGACCAATTTCTATATTTTAAATATAGTCAAACCTTGTTCTTCATAGTAGTTATGTTCTATACAGTTGTCACAAACACTGAAATAGAGAAATACGCAACTATTGCTCTTGGGGAAATAAAGATTAACTTCGTGTGAGCCTCTGGTCACAACACTTTTGTCAAACAAGATTCTATTTGCATTATATAGGTTTATTTTGCCAACATTCTTGTAAAATAAGCCTGTCACCTCAGCACTGAAAATCTGTTCTTCTACATTACCACTTAGCAGGTATTTTTTTAAAAATATTTAATTATTTATTCATCAGAGAGAGAGGCACAGAGATAGGGGGAACATAAGCAGGGGGAGTGAGAGAGGGAGAAGCAGGCTTCCCGCTGAGCAAGCAGCCCGATTTGGGGCTCGATCCCAGGACACTGGAATCATGACCTGAGCCGAAGGCAGACGCTTAACGACTGAGCCACCCAGGTGCCCCTAGCAGGTATTTTTAAAATGCATCCACAGCCTCTTCATCTGTCGAACTTACCTCATACACAAGTTTAACGTTTTTCACATGTTGACATAAATTTCTAGCCCCAAGATGGAGCCACTCCTTCCTTCCTCAGGGTACCACATCGGCAGTCAGCAACCTGAAACTTTAGGAAACACTCCTCCATTAAACCAGAGCACAGTGTATCTGTCAGCAAGGCTCCAAACATCGAGCCAACTCTGGGCTCTAGACTCAGTTTCCTTGTTTTTGGATCTCTGTAAATAAGATAAGAGATGCAACCCCAGCCTGTCAACTTAAGCTGAGTGTTTCCTTGTTTCCTGCTGGACTCTTTTATAAAAGCTGGAAATCCTTCTCTCTTACTTTAGAGTTCTCTGAACTCCTGGGAATGGAAAGTGCCACTTCATGAAGTGTTAAATAATGTTTGTTTCTGTCACCTAACTTGTCTTCTTTAATTATGTGAACACATGATTTGGCCTTTTGAAACACAGAAGCCAGCCAGCACTAGTCAAGGAGGGTTTAAGATTTTCCTGACATAAATTTCTTTGGCTTTCAGCCTCACCACACTACAGTCCGCTATGCCTTTTTCAATCGGTCATCATCTCGTGAATCTACAAATGTAGCTGCTTTCCCACATTTCCCAGCTTCATCTATAGACGTTACTTTCGTACTTTTTGGAGCAGCCTCACATACAGACTGATAAATTTCCTCTTCGTCTTTGGGATGTACCGTGTTGTTGATTCATGAACACTGAACTCAGAGCCAGAAACTCCAGAACTCATGCCTCAACAACCCTTACCTAAACTACCTATTTTCTTGCTTAGGCACATCATAGCCTTCTCAGCGCTTAGGACCACTAGACATATAGCACTTCAACATTTGGCTTGGGAGACCATTTTAAACAGAAAAATCACTGACAAAAAGCACAAAAATGTGAACAAAGTTCTACTGAAAACACCTGCCGAAAGGGTCTGTCTATAGGAGGGCGAAACACAAAAACAGAGAAAATTTTTCGAATTTTTTTTCTGTCCTCTCCCTGTCTGAGAATGATTGCAAAAGTGCCATGACTATTGATTTGGGGGTAACAAATTTCAGCAAGTAGGTGAATTCACCAACATGGGATTGCAGATAGGGATCAACTGTATGTAGTCTGCTGCTTCAATTATACGCCAGAAAAATTGTGAAGAAAATTGTTGGCTCGTGTTCAAGTGAATGAATGAAGGAGCTTAAGTAACTTGCCAAGCAAAGCCTTCAGTTATAGAGGTACACAACGGCTCTTCTGAGACTCTGGGGAAATAAGCAGTCATCTCCGCCCATTCCTTCTGTGCTGTTTGCAAAACAGAGACCACACCTGACAACGAGTAGTAGCACAGGCTGCCAGCTTGGTGACTCGGGCTTCACAGCTGTCCCATCCACACTTCAGCAACAGAACATGTGGGGAAAATGGAAATAGCAGACCACCCTCCAACACAGTTTACACGTGTTCCCCTGCTCTGAAGAGGGAACCAGAACACTTCCTCTGGGGAGACTTTTTACAGGTCTGCTCGTTCCCAAGTTTCAAACTAGCACCGTGACCTAAAAGAAGTCTGTACATTTTTCTGGTCTAAAATTAGCACACGGAGGGTGTCACTGGCATGACTCTTGCACAGGCAATTTAGGGACTATAGCTCACTCAATTCTAAATCATGTCTCTTTCCAAGTTTGGTTAGCGTACATGCCACCAAGTAACTTAAAAAAAGAAAAATTTTAGAGTCTCCCTACAAACAACGAATATTGCCACTATTTCTTAAATGTGTCACTGGCCTACTGTTGCTAAGCTACTCATTTTAAGATTCTTTCTCCACATTTTGTTTTAAATTATTCCTCATCATTCTTATTCATAGATTACATTTGTCTAAATGTGAACTGCTTTATCTATGTTTAGTTGTTTTAATACGTCTAACAGTTGTTTAAGCTGTTTACTTCTTTTCAGACTTGAATGTCTCCCTCTAGGCTGCTCTCTTTGTGACAATGTTTTTCTCTGTTTCTGCCTCTTTGAGTATATGTATTTCTATCATTCTCCATTCTTTCCTTCTCTTTTTCTTCTCTGATTACTATCATTCTGTGTCATTGTTCATCTTGGCGGGTCTTTTTCTTTATCTGCCTTTCAGTTTTGTTTTGTTTTGTTTTCCCGATTAAACTTTATTTATTTATTTATTTTTTATTTAAGCTTTTTCTTATTTAAACATATAATGTAACCCCACCACCCTCTCCCAACCCCTCTCCCCCCAACCCCCTCGGTTTGTTTTATGACATTAAGAGTCTCTTTTGGTTTGTCTCCCTCCTGATCCCATCTTGTTTCATTTTTTCTTTTCCTACCACCTTAACCCCCATCCCCGTTGCATCTCCAATTCCTCATGCCTTTCAGTTTTTGTCATTTCCTATAACTGACTTTTTTTTTTTTTAATTTTCTCTTTTTCATTCCATTATCACAGAGGACAGCCTAGTATAGAGGTAAAGAGTTTGGTCTCTGGCACCAGATTTCTCAGGTTTGAGTACTGACATTGACCCTGAGATTGATGAGAAAAAGCAGTGATTCTAATATGGTTTATACACACTACAGATGCACTGTGTCATCATGGTGCTCCAAAAAACATGCAGCTATGTGTATTAACTACTTTTCTTATTAACAAGATGAAATAGAAAGCACCAAAAGAATAAATGCTGAAAAAAATTCCATCCTGAAAAGACATCTACTTCAGTGATCTGACTTAAAAGAGTTTGATAAACTGTAACCATTGGTAACAAAGCAATTGTGCTGGTTGACTGCGGTTCTGGGAACTTCTCACTGAAACACTCAGAATGTCAATACAAGCTTATCTTTTGGTCAGGATGCTGAGTCACACCAAAAAGTAAGGTAATATTCATTTTTTTATGTGACTTGTTTATTTCCTCTGTCATGATATTTTTGTTCAAGTCCTGAATTCAATGTTCACCTTCCAGAAGTCACTACCTCATTCAACCATTGTTTCCAGCAAGCCTATAATGAACTCCTTGTATGGGTAGGGCATAATCTTATTTGCAAGTGAAAAAAACAAAGCAAAGATTTTCTGACTTTGGGGATCCAAGTCAATTTTGGAAGACCCATTACACCAAAAAGTAATTACAATAGAAGGTGATAACTATTAACAAGATTAGGTGTAAGTACCATAGGCATAGCAAAGACATTGCGCTTAACTAGGTCAAAGATGCTTCTGAAATAAATGGCAATTTTTATCCACATATCACCGTATATACTATGATTTTCTAATCTATATATAACTGGGATCTCCTTACCAGGATATATTTATCCTCATGGTTCAAACTGTTCAAAATCACACTGATTTTTTTATTTGTTTTGTTTTTTGAGTTTATTTGTTTTCAATTTTATTCACTAGGTTCATTTTGTATTGTATCAATTTACCAAGCTGAAACCATATTTCCCAGAATTCCTTTCACTTGTAAGTTTGGCCACAAGAGAAATTTCCTTTCAGGCAGAAAGGAAACAACAGGCATCATCCTCAGAAAGGGTAGTGTAAGATACCAGGGGTCACTGTAGACCCACACCTTGTTGCTGACCTGCTCCCTCAACTTGTGGGTGTGGGGCAACAGCCAGGCCCACAACTGTGTCCTAATAATGAGAGACTGTGGAGTCCAAGAAAGAAACTGAGGGTTTTAGAGGGGAGGGGGGGTGGAGGGATGGGTTGGTCGGTGGTGTGTATTAAGGAGGGCATGTATTGCATGGAGCACTGGGTATTATACATAAACAATGAATCTTGGAACACTACATCAAAAACTTATGACGTACTATATAATGACTAACATAACATCAAAAAAAAAACCAAAAAACAAAAAAAACGTGTTGAATCTTACCTGAGCCCTCTACTCCTGAAAAACAGGGATGGTTATGAACTCTTCCCCAGCCCTACCCCCACACCCTTTTGTGTTCCAAAGAAAAAAGCTTACTGCCAAGAACCATCCTCACCTTATGACCTAGATAAGACTTACAGATGTTCCCCTTGTCTGCCTATGATAAGACCAGACACAGAACCTTGTGCGGTAAATGATTAGCTGAACTGCTTGTTTCCACTGATCCCTGGGAACAAAAAGCTTGTTAACCAAACTTTGCTTAAGCTTCTCTCCTTCCCCAGGTTCCTCAGCTGTGGCCAACATACAAATTTGCTTTAACAGCCACTTCTGAGAATAAGCTGGCCTCTGAGTGAAACAGTCTGTGATCTACTGTCTGCCACACTTTCATCCCACTTCCCCACATTCTTTTTTTCTAGCCTCGTTTACTCTCCTCTATAAAAGAAAAACCCTTCTGCCTAACCTTTGAGTGCTCGAAGTCGTATGGTCACTGCTTTCGTCCAGTTGCAACTGTCCCTTCCCTCACCCTCGCCTTCCCCTTATATGATCTAAATAGATTTATATAATCTCTCTCTATATGATATGTGTTATATAATCTAAAATATAATCTAAATATTAATCTAATCTTATATAATCTAAAATATTTCAAAAGTTTAATGTGATCCCAAGGAAAGAGATTTCCGTTAATTTAGGGGGAAATATGTAGAGAAACAAGTACAAATCTACATTATCTTATTGTATTATTTCACAGGGAGTTATTTTTTATCATTTGAATAGTAAGAGAAACTTTAAAAATGGGGAACTTTAAATCTCAGATTTATATAAGTTCAGTGAGAAAACATGCATCAGTGAAGAAAATATCCCTAGTTGGATTAAGGAGTTCACTTAAGGATGTTGTGGGAAAAGAGCATGAAGCATGAAAGGTTTTGAATTCAATGCTTAGGAGTTTGAACTTTATCTCTGTAGCAAAGAAGAGTCCTTGATGCTTTCTGAGCAGAGGAATGATATGGTGTGTTAGCTATTTTAGGTTGACTTTTCTATTCGTGGTGTATAAGACTGTATAGGAAAAACCAAAGCCAGGCAGGTTTGTCATGGCTATAGCAATTGTTTGTATGGTAGTGAGGAATTAGAAAGGGGAAGAAAGGATGTTCAAGAGCACCTGAGAATCCCCTGGATTCCAGAAAAACATTACCTTAAACCCAGTGAAAGTTGCCAGATTTAGAAAATAAAAACACGGGAAACCCAGTTAGATTGAATTTCAGATAAGCAAATCATTATTGAATGCAAATATGTCCCAAATATGGCATTTATCATTTCTCTAAATTCACATTTAACTGGACAACCTCTTTTTTACCTAGCAATCCTATCCTCACTAACCAATTTCACCTTTAAAATCAGGTTTAATCACTCTACAAAGTAGTTTAACTCTCTTGTTTGACGTTTCAGTGATGTGAGAAGACCGAAGTGGCCACATGGCAGCTACAACTTCCCGTCCAATTGAGACAGGGAAACTAAAGGGACCCCATGAAAAACTGATGTTTTGGTGTGGGCTGGATTTTTTTGTTTTTGTTTTTGTTTTTTTTTGTTTGGTTTAGTTTAGTTCAGTTTTCTCCTTTTCCTGATTTTATTCTTGCTAGGACCTACACCCCTACCTTACATATAACTTATAGAACAGATAAAGGTCAAGGATTTAATGATTTCTTTGGGGTCTTCTAACATAATAGATAACATCAATGGAATGACTTGAGAGGGTCATCATAGATGTTTTCCAAGATCCCCGATTCATCAAGACCCCTGGCTCTAGGGTATAAGTGACTTATTGAAGACACCTACTCCTCTTTATTCCTGGATACTTGGGGAGATATGTGTACCAGACCACTGTCCTCAATAAAAACCCTAGGCCCCAAGCAAATACAAGACTTACTCTTCTTTCCTTTCTGAGTCTCCTGGATCCTCTGTCCATATCTACGTTCTCTGTATTATCTTTAATAAACTCTGTTCTCACTTTTTGACTCACATTTGATTTCTATGCAGTGTGAAGCCCAGAACACTGTTGACTGGTCCTGTGGGACCCATTACCCATTCTGGGTCCTCAGACCCAGTCTGCCTGCATCACAATAGGATTGTCATTATCTCTTCTAGTGAAAACATTCTTCCTCATATTTAAGACATCAGAGCCCACAGCCATGGGAACAGAACACAAAATGTTCACAAACAGGCTATTAGTGGCAGGAGATGCCTCCACTCCATACCACACCAGTCATTGGTTCTAAGCATATAGGGCATCTTTCAGACTATACCACAATATTGCAATTTGCTATCATGCAACTGAGACTGCTACTGTGTCTTTATTTTATTTTATTTTTAAGATTTTATTCATTTACCCGACAGAGAAAGATCACAAGTAGGCAGAGAGGCAGGCAGAGAGAGAGGGAAGTAGGCTCCCCGCCAAGCAGAGAGCCTGATGAGGGACTCGATCCCAGGATCCCGAGATCACGACCAGAGCCACTGAGGTGCCCACTACTGTGTCTTTAATAGGTTATTCCTTTCTTCCATTACAATAGTTGATTTGTACATGATAAAACTTGTTTATCCTCTGGGTTAAAAGCTCATTTATCACTACTTTTCCTATAAAAATATTACTTTGTCAGACATGGCAGTAAACACAGTATTTAGAAAGTCAATACATGGCAGTGCCGGCAGAAGCACTGTGGATAGGAAAGGCAAGTCTATACTCAGACTTAGTGCTATCCCACTGAGAACATATGATGGCTTTCTTCAAAACGGAAGAGGTCAAATGTAACTAACTGCCATCTAGAGACTGGCTGAAGTCCCAGGAAACAGTGTCATATCAGGAGCTTAGCACTGGCCTCTACCATTGGTAAGTTGAGCATTCATCAATGGCAGTAACCTTAGCTGACTTGGTGAATGGATGTGCACTTTATTTATCTATAGCTAACCCCTCTTCCTGTCATCATGAACATTTTGTTAATGAGCCCCCTGAACAAGCAAAAGGATGATGGAGGAAAGAGGATGTTGACATTCACAGGATGGGTCATCTTATTGACTTGAATACTGTGAGACTCCATGAGTAGATATTCTCTGGTGGGCACGTGGGTTTTTTATTGGGGGGGGGTGTTTGTTTGTTTGTTTTTTAGAGCGGGGAGGTGCAGAGGGTGAGTGAGAGAGATATTCTTAAGCAAGCTCCACACCCAGGACAGAGTCCAAAGAGGAGCTCAGTCACACGTCCCTGAGATCAAGACCCAAGTGGAAATCAGTAGTCAGATGCTTAACAGACTGAGCCACCCAGCCACCCCTCTTCTGGGGGGTATTTGTATGCACAGGAGTATCTTTGCACTCTGAGAATTCCATCCATGTATCTCTTCTTCATATTCATTTTGGCAACAGTTCTCTAATCTTGTTTTTCCAGGACACTGGTCACTTAGCCAAATTAGCTCTTCTCCATAAACAGATATAATTCCACAACTTTGGCCATTGTTCCTTCAACACAAACTGAATATATAGGTGTTTAGCTCATTAGAAGTATTTCCATTCTTCCTATCCCCCAGTCTTTCCTGGCCACCCCTGAGTAGGACTGTAATGCCTATAATTCGGGTTGGTGTCAACATAACATATGAAACCTTCTATAAATAAGGTCCTGATGTACTTTTTTTAAGTCAGCTAATCATAGATAAAACCTCCATGAGGTCATAGGTGGAACTGAAAAAGATAGGTTGCACTGTAGCTGTAACAAGTGCGTTGGAAGTTACAGTTGACTTACTCATGCTTACTTAAGCCAACAGGACATATTTCCACTTGCTGATGGAGTACCAGTGAATACATCTGATATTAGAACTTAGTGGATCAGATAATGTATTAGTTTTCTACTGCTATGTACAAATTACCACAAACTAAGTGACTAAAAATGACATTCATTCATAAGCCCACAGTTCTAGAGGTCAGAAGTCTGGCACTGTATAAATGGATTCTCTGCTCTGTGTCTCATAGGGCTTAAATCAAAGCAAGATTGTGTTCCTTTCTAGACACTCTAGGTAAGAATCTGCTTCCAAGGACATTCAGATTGTTGGCAAAATTAAGTTTCTTAAGGTTATAAAACTGGGGTCATTATTTCTTTAACATGCGACCTTCTTTAACTTCAGGTCAACAATAGTGTATCATAATCCCTTTCATGTTTCAAATCTCTGACTTTTTCTTCTTTGCTAACTGGAAAAAAACTTCTGGTATTTCAATGGCTCAGTTTATTATTATAGGACCACTGGGATATTGGTGAATAATTTCCATATTTCAAATTCAGCTGATTAATAACCTTCATTACATCTTCAAAGCGCATGGTGTTGCTTGAAAACTCTAGGGTTCTATGCTGTGATTCTCCTACTTGAGCTTGCCATAAGTTTATAGAGCATCTGCATCTTCCATGGATAACCTTTACCTAAAGGAATACATTGAATATGTTAACACTCAGCTGAAAAAAACTTTTCTTACTCTGGGTTCCATTCAAAATCAGCAATTTTGCAGCCTATGTGGGAAATATATCAGTGTAGTGGTTTTAAGTCATATCCCTCCCTGTTTACCCAAGCTAAATTTCGTTCTCTTTTCTCAATTATCTGGGCAAAGTAATTTTAGAACCATTCTGTTTGTTTCTCCAGCCTTGCTACACATTTGGTAATCTACACCCATTTTTTACATGGCTGAGTATTGCCACTCCCAGATCCAATCAAGCTCCTGTTAGCCCATTTCAGTGGAGGAATATAATACCACTGGTCATCCCCAGCTTGCTGAATAAGCTACTGCAGAGACTTCAGAGGATGCTGACGTTCCCTCACAAATATACTTCTCAGTGCTATTATACAGGGAGTATCACCAGATCACTTGCAGGATATAATGAAGTAGGGAGTGATCAAGCTGCATATGATAAATCCAGTCCAACTTTCCTTTATCACTAAGTTCTTGGATTCCCTTCTTTACATTTCACCGAGGAAATTCTGAGATCTCGACTTAATTTAATGTAAGTCAAAATTTATTCCAGGTTTCAGTTGCTTTACATTTCACCGAGGAAATTCTGAAATCTCGACTTAATTTAATGTAAGTCAAAATTTATTCCAGGCTTCAGTCAACCAACCAAGAAGGCAATATGATTCACTACTAGTTCCTTCACTTAAAACACGGAATCTATTAAGTCTATGAAAAGTGAACCCATATAAGTAAGTTCAGCCTGGTACAATGTTAAGCTCTTTTCTCTTTGGTCAAATGCTTTTAGAATTAATCCCCCAAATATACTCTCTGGGATTCTGTTGATATAAATGAATAAAAATTCACAATCATTTAGATTTGAGAATTATGTTCCTTCAGATCACACAGTATACTAGTTCCCCTTAGGTATGTTGGAACCCTTTGTTACGGTTTTGAAAGCCAAGAGGATTGGTGGAATGTCTTCAGGGGTATTAAGATACTCTTGAAAGCTGCTTGCCTTAGGTGAGTATTTTACAGGGTACTTCTGGTTTTGAGAGAGGCTCAGTGAAATCTGAGTGGTCAAGGTTATCTGAATATATACATATGTTCCTGTTCTAATTCCTAAGAGTCCAACCATTTCTCAGCCACTTCTCTAATATGAGACCTGGGTAGTCAAGTAGGTTAACTATGTTGTTAATTCTGATTCCCAAAGGATAAATTTGAGACAGATTATAGCCCCATTGGCCCTATTATGATTATAAAAGATAAGAAATTCTTTTAGGATATTCATAAAGAATTTCTGGTTCTCTAACTGTGGTTTGAGTTGAGAATCTAAAAATCTTAATTTTTTCTTTTGTTTCTATAGATTCTGTGGGACAGTTAAAACTTCCATCCATACCCACTTTTTATAATGATTATATATTTCCTAACGTAACTCTAGTTCTTTAATAGAAATATTCCAAATTCTCAGTGGCTTAATGTACTAAAACATTTTTTTCACATCCCAGTCCTATAAAAGTTTATAGTTACATAGCCTTCCATGCAGTCATTCAACTGACTCAGGTCCTTCACTTATTTATTCCTTGAAATTCTCTAATAATATTAATAATTCAAATTGTAAAAGAGAACATGAGATTTATGCATATTTCCACTGGTCAAGCCAGGCAATAGCTTACATCACTTGGGTCCTATTCTATGGACAGAATTTAGTCATATGGTAACATTTTTTTAAAGATTATATTTATTTATTTGACACAGAGAGAGAGATCACAAGTAGGCAGAGAGGCGGCAGAGAGAGAGGAAGAAGCAGGCTCCCCACTGAGCAGGGAGCCCAATGTGGGGCTCAATCCCAGGACCCTGAGATCATGACCTGAGCCAAAGGCAGAGGCTTAACCCACTGAGCCACCCAGGTACCCCTGGTAACATTTATGTAAGACATAGACACCTTGTAAGGCAGACTGAACTTTATCTAGCTGTATGTTCAAGAACTTTTTTGATAAGCACACGAACTTGCTACTACTCTCTATCCTCTTATTCTCATAAAAATATCAAATAAGGGGCGCCTGGGTGGCTCAGTGGGTTAGGGCCGCTGCCTTCGGCTCGGGTTGTGATCCCAGGGTCATGGGATCGAGCCCCATATCCGGCTCTCTGCTCTGTGGACAGCCTGCTTCCTCC
This sequence comes from Taxidea taxus jeffersonii, assembly GCA_003697995.1. Taxonomy (NCBI): domain Eukaryota; kingdom Metazoa; phylum Chordata; class Mammalia; order Carnivora; family Mustelidae; genus Taxidea; species Taxidea taxus. The sequence continues at coordinate 31,588 of ML101383.1, forward strand.
TCTCTCTCTGCCTCTCTTCCTGCTTGTGATCTCTGTCTGTCAAATAAATAAAATCTTTAAAAAATATATATATATCAAATAAATGTTATTTTACAAATATCACTCTTATTGTCACACATCATAATCATTCCCAAAGTCTCATGCATTCTTGCATTTCAGTGTCCGGAAACGGCAAGTGATGCACATTTCTTATCAGGTTCAGTTGCATCTTTCTATGATGCAGCAACCTAGGAATGAAACTGTCATGTTCTCTTCCCCCCACCTCTAAAACACCCAGTAGTAGAGTAGGAAAAGAAGATTCCAGTAAAACCTCCCCTTCAGAAGTGACGGAAATGGATGGTACAAAGTGTCTCTAATCTGTAGAAAGGATGAAATTCTGCTGAGCAGGTATTATAAAGTCCCCATACCTGGGAATAGGGAAATACTCTAATTATGTTGTAAATCTCCTTTCTGGGCATAACAGTTCTTTGAGAACCCTGTTTTTGCCCTCTTTGAAGTATTTCCTTGTTGAATATCCATTATCTACCTAAATATGAAAAAGGTCTGCCCTCCTTGGGAACTGAAAATATTTTGTAATCACTTTTGATCCCAGGACTTTTTTGGTTATTATTTTTTTTTCTTTTTAAGATCACCAAATATTAAAAAAATTACGTTCTTTTAAGCTGGTGGTTCCTTTCTGTTTGTTTCTCATCAAATCCTTATTCCCCAGTAACTATATGCAAAGTTGTTTTCTAGATTATGCCTTAAAGCTAGCCTATTTCATTACTTCCTCAGTCTACCGCTCTCTCTCACAGTACTGGTGATGTTATTGAGGCTATCTGAAACAACAGGCTGAAGTAAGGGGGAAAAATTCTAATCTGATAATCAGCACACAAATTATTCACTTTCTTTAATAGAGTCTTACTAGATCCTGGTTACTTAAGGTCTTCTATAAGCTCACTCTTAATATTTGGTTTGGTGAAACAGTCAACTTTTCCAATCTTGTAAGGCATTTGCACTCTAAACTTTCTCTATTATCTTTGATCTCTGCTTCAAAAATCAGTCAGTTCCTGCTTGAGCTAATCTCTTGGCTAAATGTCACCAATAATAACAGGCACACACTGTTACTCCCTTTCAAACTTTCCTGTAGAAGGATACTACCTTCTGCCAAGTTATCAGAGTGACAATTTTACCAAATATCTTCCTATAGAATGAAGGCTCCACAGTCTTCTAGCTGTGTAGCATTTTCAGTGCTGCTTGCCCCCTGTTTGCTAAATGGAGTCCACTTATTTTAGTTCTATTGTTATGGCAGCACCCAAATTATGGCACCAATTTCTGAATTTAGTCATGGTTTATCCAGAAAAGCAAATCACTAAGAAACTTAATAGTTTCTAATAGGGAAGAAACTTAATAGACTTGTGACAATTTTAAAACATGACCATAATATGTTCTTCAATAATATGGTAAATTACAAGTGACCACCATATAACTTCCAAATCTAGATCATAAGAATCCACAAAACGTATTCCAAGTTCATTTGGGATAGTTACTGTAAGAGAAGCCAGATTGCCATGTAAAATGACTATTTATACCCACAGTACTAAGCTGGAGAAGCAAGCTGATAGTCAGCATCAATTACAGGCCTTGTGAATGAACCTTCTTGGAATTCAGACTATTTGAACTTTCAAGACACCTAATGGCAACCATAAAAGGGATCCCCTCCAGGCAAAAATTTTGTAGCCAGACCTCCTTAAATTTCTGGCATACAGAACTATGGGCAAAATAAAATGGTTGTTTTAAGTTGTTATATTCAGGGATAATTTTTACTCAGCAACAGTTATCAGAACAGTAAGAATTATGTATTTATGAAATTTCTGGAAAGAATTTCTACTTCCATACATGAAAAATTAATTGCCATAGATATTTCTTTTCCACCAAAAAATAAACAAACAAACAAAAAACCTAGAAGACCAGACAAAATACATGACCCTTATTAGCAGGCACTGGAAAACAGGCAGCAAATTACTGTGATCACTGAGAGAAGGGTAACCAATGAGGTAGATTCTACAATTGCCCGAGTTTACTACATGGAGGCAGTTTCCAGGCTGCAGATTACAAAGTAGAACACAAATGTAGGCCAGAGGCCTCACAGAATTGAAGAGAGAAGAGACAGTGAAAGGAGTTCAGCAAGGTCAAAGCAGCTAGAATTTGTAGAGCAGAATAATGGAGTAAAAGGAGCTACTTAGAGAAAGAATCTCAGAAATCTATAGTCTGTTGAGTACTGATTTGGATAAACATGGGTTGAAATTCCATGGGACCAAGGAATAAAAATACTGGAAAGCTTTTAGTAGGTCAGATAATAGCTGGAGTTTACATAAGGATTGGAATGGTTCATATACCCACCACCTGAAGTAGTATGATATTAAATTTACAATTTTAAGTCTTCTGAGGGGTATCACCTCAAATGTGCATCTAAATTAGACCTAACTAAATTCTGTTTAGTATCTATACATACCCAACAAATGTAAAATTTACAATCTTCACCATCCAATAAAAACTTACCAGGAATGCAAAAAAGCAGAAAAAATATGGCCTATAACCAGGAGAACAATAAATTAATTAAAGCTGAACAAGAAATGACAAGGATTAAGGGCTTTAAAAATATAAATATCACAAACATGCTCAGGGATGTAAAAGAAACATGACCATGATGGAAAAGGAAAATGAGCTATAAAAAAAAGTCAGGGGCGCCTGGGTGGCTCAGTCGTTAAGCGTCTGCCTTTGGCCCAGGTCACGATCCCAAGGTCCTGGGATTGAGCCTCGCATCAGGCTCCCTGCTTGCAGGAAGCCTGCTTCTCCCACTCCCCGTGCTTCTGTTCCCTCTCTCGCTGTGTCTCTCTCTCTGTCAAATAAATAAAATCTTTAAAAAAAAAAAAAAGTCAAATGGAATTTATACAAATAAAAAACACAATATTTTAACTGAATAGAAGATTAACATCAGATTAGACACTTAAGAAATGATCAGTAAATTTGAAGGTATAGCAATAAAATTACTCAAACTAAAGCCCATGGAGAAAAAAAATCCAAAAAACTGAACAGCACACCAGTGATCTGTGTCCAGTGAAAAAATATTAAGCTGCTAAAATTATGTGTAATCAGAATCTCAGAAAAAATAAAGGTGTAAGGAAAAAATTGATGAAATAAATATAATATCAAAGTCAATAAAGACACTAATCCTACAGCTCAGCAAACCCTAAGCAGAAATAAAACATCAGTCAATAAAACATCACAATGAAATTGCTAAAACATCAGTGACATTGAGAAAAATTTTAAAGTGGCTACAGGGGAGGAAAGAAAGACACATTATATTAAAAAAGAAAAGGTAAGAATGAAAACTGGCTTCATGCCATATTCTAGGTAAGACAGAATATTAATTTACATCTATAAACTGTTAAAAGTTAAAAAACAACAATAAAAAACAAAACCTATCAATGATAATTTTATGCACAGAGAAAATATATTTTTTAAAGATTTTATTTATTTATTTGACAGAGAGAGAGATCACAAGTAGGCAGAGAGGCAGGTGGAGGTGGGAGAGGGTGGAGCAGGCTCCCCGCTGAGCAGAGAGCCCGATGTGGGGTTCAATCCCAGGACCCTGAGATCATGACCTGAGCTGTAGGCAGAGGCTTAACCCTCTGAGCCACCCAGGTGCCCCAGAAAATATGTTTTAAAGGCAAAAATAATGACTTCTATGCACCAAATGATCTGACAGAACTTGTCACTAACAGAAACTGCACTGACAGAAATCTTAAAAGAAGTCCTTCCAACAAAAGAAAAATGATACTGGGGGAAATTTGGATCTATACCAAAAAATGATGAGTACAAGAAATTTTAACTATGTGGGTAAATACTAAAGCTATTTTTTTCTCAATGTCTAATCTTTTAAGATGATAGTGATGTAAAACAAAAATAAAAGTGTTTGGAAGGATTATAACATGAGTAGAAGTACATGACAACATCATCACAAAACAAGAGGGAATTAAATGGAAGGTTCTTTCACTATGTGTGAACTGGTTTGGTATCATTTGACTATAGACTGTGATAAGTTAAAGATATAGTGTAAACCTGGGAGAACCTCTAAATTTACATATATACACACACATATATAGCCAACAGTAGAGATAAAATAGAACCAGAAAAAAATCTCAATTAATCTGAATTAATTAACTAATTAATTAATTATTAATCTGAAAAAAGACAGGAAAGAAGAAGAAAAAGACAAACAGAAAATGGAAAAATAGAAAACAAATACCAAGATTTTAGATTTATAGCAAACTACATGAATTTTAAGAGATCTAAATATGTTAATTAAGAGACGAGAGAGTGTCAGAATAAATAAAATAGCAAGATGCAATCATATCCTATTATAAGAAATCCACATTGAATATAGTGACTCAAAATGTTTAAAATGAAAAGATGAAAAAAGTATGATATACAAACACTAATCAGTAGAAAGTATACAAAACACTTATCAGTAGAAATCAATAGAAAGCTAGAATAGCTATATTAATATCAGATAAGTAGATTTTAAAAAAAAGAGTATTATTAGAAATAAAAAGGTACATTCTATATTGAAAAGGATACAATTCAGTAAGCAGTCATAATAACCCTAAGTGTCTATGCATCCAGGAACAAAATACCAAAATACATTAAACAAATACTGATGGATGTTGAAGAATTGAACAAAGATATAATTAGATCTGAGAATTTCAATATTCCTCTTCCTTCAGTCAATTAAACAAGTAGTACCCCATCACAATAAATCAAGAAGAACATGGATTTTAATAACATGAAAGAATTTGACTTAATTGTCATTCCACTCAACAGCAGCTGAATACAAATTTTTTTCAAGTGTTCATAAAACATTCCCTAATTTTATTTTTAAATTCTCTATACATTTGAATGAAAACATGCAGAATTTGTTTTTTAACTATGAGACAACTAAACAACAAAAACAACAAAAGATATCTGGAAAATCTCCAAATATTTGAAAATGAGAAACACACATATAAATAACATGTAAGTAAAAGAAAAGATCACAAGAGAAAACAAAAATATTTTGAAATGAAGGAAAACAGAACACAATATTTTAAAATTTGGAGATGCAGCCAAAGCACTGCTTAAAGGAAAATTTATAGCATTTAACATCAATATTAAAAAGGAAGAAAGTAGAAATTTATCTTCTACTTTAAAAAAATATAAATGAGTATCAAGCCCAAAGTAAGCAGAAAAGAACCCATAAGGATAAAAGTAGAAACTAATGATATAAATAATTGATAAGCAGCAGAGAAAAATCAACAGTGCCAAACAATGGTTCTTTAAAACTGGAAATAATAATAGATAACCATTTTTTCTTAGGTCAAGATTAAAAAAAAAAAAAAAAAAAGTCAGCAATATCCAGCCTGAAAGAAGGGACATCACTGCAGATACTACAGTCATAGAAAATAAATAAATTAATAAAAGAATATTACAGGGAAGCCTGGGTGGCTCAGTTGGTTGAGCAGCTGCCTTCGGCTCAGGTCATGATCCCAGCGTCCTGGGATAGAGTCCCACATGAGACTCTTTGCTCGGCGGGGAGCCTGCTTCTCCCTCTGCCTCTGCCTGCCTATCTGTCTGCCTGTGCTCACTCTCTCTCTCTCCAACAAATAAATAAATACAATCTTTAAAAAAAAAAAAAGAATATTACAAACAATTTTATGCCAATAAGTTTGAGAATTCAGAGAAAATGGACAAATTCTTTAAAAAATAAGAATTTTTAGAGATCAGGGACACCTGGGTGGCTCAGTTGGTTAAGCGGCTGCCTTCGGCTCGGGTCATGATCCCAGCGTCCTGGGATCGAGTCCCACATCAGGCTCCTTGCTCGGCGCAGAGCCTGCTTCTCCCTCTGCCTCTGCCTGCCTCTCTGTCTGCCTGTGCTCGCTCTCTCTCTCTCTAACAAATAAATAAATAAAATCTTTAAAAAAAAAAAGAATTTTTAGAGATTAATTATTGCATGTATTAAATAGGTCTACATATGATATAAGGTCATATATATATATGTACATATATATATATGAAAGAAATTGAATTTTTAATTTTAAAATTTCCCAAAAAGAAAATTCCAGATTTGTCCAGATAGGAAACAAAGTAAAGCTTTCTTCATTTTCAGATGATATAATCATGCCTGTATAAGACATCCTAAGGAATATACAAGTCAACTACAAAAAGTTATAAATGTGTGTAACAAGATTATAGAACATAAGGTCAATACACTAAAATTGACTGCATTTCTATTTTTTAGCATCTGAAAGTTAGAATTTGAAATCAAGAAAATAATACCATTTAGAAATGTCATATAAATAGAGTAATATTATGTAGTTTTATATTTGGCTTCTTTTGCTCACCATTTTTAACACTCCATATAGGTTGTTGAATTTATCAGTAATTTGCTCCCTTTTTCTGCTGGATAACACTCTATTATGTAGCCAAAACAAAATTTGTTTATTTATTTGTCAGTTGATGGATATATGGGATGTTTCCAGTTTGGGGGTTTTACTTTTACAAATGTAAAACTCTCTGTGTAAACATATATGATTATTGCTTGTGGGTAAATATCTAGAAGAGGTATCCCTAGGTCATACAATTAAGTGTACAATAAATTCTATCACATATTTCTAAGTGATTTTATAACTTGCCTGTGGCATTTTACATTCCCCTAGCAATATAAAAATGTTATAGTTGTTCCTCAATCTCATTAAAGCTTAATATTGTCAACCTTTTTCATTTTAGCCATTCTTGTGGTTACACAGTAGTATTTCAGTGTACTTTTCATTTCCCCAAAGATTAGTTATTTTGAGCATTTCATAATATTAAATGAAATATTAAGTGACCACTACAAAGCAAATTTTAAAATATTACACAGCATTGTATCATGATTACTACAAACCATGTTAAAAATGCAGGGTAAGCTTTTGGTCTACTCAGTGATTACACTCAACTTAAACTTGCACATGTTTCCATTCGTGACAATATGGATGGTATTATGCTACAAGAAATAAGTTAAACAGAGAAAGACAAACACCACACGATTTCACTCATCTATGAAATCTAAAAAAAAACAAACAAATGAGCAAACAACAACTGCCTCTACAGCAACAAAACAGAAATAGACTCATAAATTGCCAGAGAGGTAGGGGTGGGAATGGGTAAAAGAGGTAAAGGAGACCAAGAGGTACAAATTTCCAGTTATAAAATAAGTAAGTCACGGAAATTAAAAGTACAGCATGGGGATTTTTTTTTTTTTAGCATGGGAATTTTTAAGGAATATTGTAATAACTTTGTATGGTGACAGATGTAACTACATTTATTGTGGTGACACTGTGACACATAGAATTATCAAATCACTATGTAGCATGCCCAAAATTAATATGACACTGTATGTCAACTATACTTCAATAAAAAACAATAAAATTTTTAAAATCGCATGTGCTTATGCATAAGAAAAGGGATAAAATTAAATTATTTGTTTTTCCAGGATTATAGTTACACGGTTTCTTATTTTTTCACATCACTGATATTTTCAAGGGTTATAATGTCATAATGTAGGTATGGGAGAGGGTAGGAAAGGGAGAATCTAATTAATGCAAGCTAATAATCCAAGGAATGTCACAAGAATTAGGTAGAATTGGGGTGTCTGGGTGGTTCAGTCGGTTAAGGGTTAAGTGTCTGTCATGATCTCAGGGTCTTGGGATGATGGGACTCCCACTCAGCAGGGAGTTTGCTTGTCCCTCTCCCTCTGCTCCTCCCCCTGCTCATGCTCTCTCTCTCTCTCCCCCTCTCTCAAATAAATAAATATTTTTTTAAAAAAAGAATTAGGTAGGATATTTACTCAAAGGCCTAAAAATGATATATTTGTTAAAGTTTGGATGTGTACCACTATGTTTTTCCATGTGTCTCTAATGTTTCCAAAATGAGGATGAGAAAGACACTGTTGCCAAGTGGTCCAGGGAGGCCCCAGGCCCTTGAGGCCTCTGCCCAGCCAATCCCAAAGATGTCCCTGAAGGTTCTTGTTCTCCTCATGTGAAAGAATTCAAGAACAGACACAACATAGCGGATGAGTGACACAAGCAGGGAAGTTTATTAAAGCAAAAAGCACACTCTGCAGATATGAGAGCAGGTGAACTCAAGAAAGAGAGGGGTGCTTGGGTGGCTCAGTTGGTTAGGTGCCCACCTTCAGCTTGGGTCATGATCCCAGGATCCTGGAATCAAGCCCCACAACCGGCTCCCTGCTCAGTGGGGAGCCTGCTTCTCCCTCTCCCCACCCTATCACTTGTGCTCTCTCTCCTCATCTCTCAAAAGAAAGAAAGAAGAGAGGGAGGGAGGGAGGAAGGAAGGAAGGAAGGAAGGAAGGAAGGAAGGAAGGAAGGAAGAAAGAAAGAAAGAAAGAAAGAAAGAAAGAAAGAAAGAAAGAGAGAAAGCAAGTGAGCTGTATGCCCTAGGGTTTGGGCTTCTAACTTTTGTGGACAGTTGTTAACAAGGGGAAGGAATATACATCACTAGAGACAGGGATTTCTTAAAAGCAGGGTTTGGGGATTTGCTTGGGTTTTTTCCCCTTATTTGGTCTTGGGCTTTCTGTCATGGCACCCGCCATCTTGGGCCTGTCTGGTTTGATCCAGCTTCTTATGGCTTTGTTTTGGAGTGCTGCCAGGACAGTGACTCCCAATATCTGGCCAGGACTTCCTCTTTGTTGACCTCCAGGTGTCCTGTTAGAACCTAACTGACTGCCTCTAGCAACACCATTTACCCGAAAGAGCTGGCACTAAATTAGCAGAACTCTAGAGAAACTAGGAGGCAGATCATGGATGAAAAGAATTCCGGTGAGTAACTTGGAGGCTCTGCTGTTTTTCATTCCTATCTAAAACTCTTCTGAATTAAGTATTCAGGCCATAGACAGAACAAAAAGTCCAGAAGAACTTGTACAGTATTGAACAGTTTAATGAATCCTATAAAACAACTGGAAATTGATACCATAGAACATTGTTGGTGAAGGCTGAAAGGGTGAGACATTCACCTAATGTTGTCCTTCTTAAGTTGCCTCACTGGTCAGCAGTGTTCCAAGTTCAAGATCATCCTATGTGCTTCATGTCTAAGATGTACTATGTTCATTTTTCCCTTGTTTCACTGCTATTTATTAGCCGCCATTGCACAAATTCCTATCACCTACTTGCATCTCCTATTCACATTTCCGCGGATTTTTCTGTATCTTGTGGCTTTGTTTGGACTTGCTTTAAATCTACAAATATCCTGATATGTAGTCCTAGGGGAAGTGTAACTTTGTTCAGTCATAGTTGATGAAGCATTTGTCATTCTCTAATGCCCTCTTCTTTAATACCTACCACTAGACTTAGCCAATAGCTTTACATTCTTTTACCATCTCTTTGTCTCCTTCAGCCCATTCTAAATAATTTCATTTATTCTCTGTTCATTCCTCAAGTTCATCATTTAACTTCTCTGCTCAGTAATTGAAACTATGTGGAAAGTTTTCTTAATTACTTACTATCTCCTGTAAGTTGCACAAAAATCCACTCACACAGTCATGCACACTTATTACATTTCTGTCATTTAGTTCTGCCTTAATCATATCCTTTGACTGATTTTCTGCATTATTAATGTTGTTGTTACAGCTCTTTATTTCTCTTTTCAATAGAATTTCTAATATTACTCTCTCAATTCCCTTTGTTTCTATCTGCCAATAATTTATCAAAATGCTCATCTTGGTGTTTTGATTGTATTGAGGATAATAAAACTTTATATTAATTAAGCTTAATTTTAAAGATATGCCAAATAAGGATCTTGAATAGCATAGAAGATTTTTTTAAAGATATGTCAAATAAGGATCTTAAGTAGCATAGAAGTTCTGGAGGAAGGGAACGACATTTCCAGAAGTTTGAGAAGGTAATTTGCATAAATTTGGCTATAACTCTATAAGATTTACACCTGATTTAATCATTTCTAACTCATATATGTATGAGTTTTATTTCACGATTACTTCCAAATCCACATGCTTCCTAGTCAAATCCCTCTATTAAGACTAAAGATACTTGATTGTCACTCATTCCTGTAAAGGCAACTCCTCCACTTTATCTAGAATGTGCTTCAAAACTTAGTTCTCTTCTCTGCACCACTGTAATTTACTCTTATAAATTGTTCCTTTTCATATCATTTTCCTTACTTTTTTACTCTTTGTGACTTTGGCGTGGACATCAGTTCTTCTATTCCTTCTTGCTAGAGCACCATATATGGGTATTTCAATACATACTTTGTCATTCTTCAAAGTTACCCACACAAACCCCAAATACTCTTTAGAATTTTTAAATCTCTATGTGTGTGTGCATGCACATGTGCACATGCATGCTTTTCTTTTAAATATTTATTTATTTTATTTTAGAAAGAGAGTGCACACAAGCGAGGGAAGGGGCAGAGAGAAAGGGGATTTTAAGCAGACTCCACACTGAGTGCAGAGCACGACATGGGGCTCAATCCCATGACCCTGAGATCATGACTCCAGCTGAAACCGGATGCTTAACTGACTGTACCGGCCAGGCACCCCGACACACACACATGTTCCATAGCCATAGCTTCATAATACCACTTTGTGCCTAGATTTTTAATCACAGAGTAGGAGAGAGGAAAGAGTTGCCTGAGGAATTCAACCCTATGGAGCATATTATTAAAATTTAAAATGGTGGCACAATGCAAGAAAAGAGAAGCTAATGAGGGTTAAATTAGTCCTCACCTTTGAGTTCACATTAAAAGTGCTACAAAGTTCAATGACAGCTTTCATGAGAAGAAATAATAAATTCTATCCTATCAAAGTAGAGAGACTCCTACCTGAAACATATGACATTCAAGAGAGAAATCTTGACATTCAGAAGATGATAAATCTTGTTATCTTCATAAATGTGGAAATGTGACTACAGGCTCCCAGTTTTTTTTTAAACCTCATTTCCAAAAAAAAGTCTATTTTTCCTAAACATAGATCTCAACCTAATTTTCTCTTCAACGCATACAAAATTGCCTTTTAGCCACTTTTTCATGACATATAAAGTGTTTGGGACCTTAAGGCACTTATTTTAGGAGTGACAATGAAGAGAAGCCCGAAGATGACCTGAGACCTAGTTGGCTAAGTGTCTGTATCAGTGAGAAGCTCCAGTGTCTCAACAAATCGGGAGTTCAAATAATAAATTTTTGCATGACACAACTTTTTATGGCCACTGGAAAATTGCTGAAACCTCCAATTTTAAATCCACAAATGTCAAAGGACTATTTGAAATAGTGATCCAAACCTTCCCAATGTGTATGTGCTTTGTGCTATAATTATATGACAAACCAAACTGCTGGAATAATGTTTAAAACTAAAAAGTGTGAATTGGGGCACCTGGGTGGCTCAGTGGGTTAAGCCTCTGCCTTCGGCTCAGGTCATGATCTCAGGGTCCTGGGATTGAGCCCGGCATTGAGCCCTTCATCGGGCTCTCTGCTCAGCAGGGAACCTGCTTCCCCCTCTCTCTGTGCCTGCACCTCTGCCTACTTGTGATCTCTGTCAAATAAATAAATTAAATATTTTTAAAAGTGTGAGTTAGAAATTATTAGGGGAAGAAGAAGATCTCTAAGATTTTGTCCTCTTTTCTGGTTCTCAAGACATCATGAACCATTTCCCAAGATGATACAGTATAAACTTGAAAAGCTTTAAGAAATGAATATGGAAATTCACCTCCCCTAGCTTCCAAAGTAAATTAAACTTATTAGTTCTAGATTTTTAGGAGAGAAAAGTGAGACATGAAGACATTTAGAAATTAGCCCAATTTGGAAGACAAAGATGAGCCGTCAGATTTTCCAATTTTTGTTCAACAAAGAAGAACTATATGTCCTCAGGCCAATTATAATATGTGATCTGCATGTAGCTTCATCCAGACTGGCTATCCCTGCAGTGTCACACCATCATGGTAAACACCACTCTAAACTGCCTTTTCTGTCATTGTTAACACTTCTATCAGACACTTTGAAGATTGCTGTAGAAAAACATGTATTGAGCTTCTAGCTCACACAAATAATGTTGGGACCCGGAAAATGGCTTCACAGTTAAATATAGCATTTCAAAAAGAAAAAAAAAAAGGCATTCATAAGAAATAAAAGCTCTCTCTCAATCCACCTCCAACTCTTTGTGCATCAATTCTGTGAAGTTTGGCTAAGGTAGTCCTGGTATTCATGCATAATGGCTCTAAGTAAAGTTCTCCTACAGTTTCTTGGCTTCTTAAATGAAGCATTATATAATACAGGAGTAATGGAGGCTTTTGAAAGTAATTTTGGATTTAGGTTAAGAAATAGGAAAATTAAGATTTTGAAAATTACATACTCATCATACCCATTTTTAGCTGAGTTTTCTGGTCATGAATCTTTATTCTGCTTTTAAAAGAAAACCACATGTTGAGGAGAGATATGTATAATAGGAAAACTGAGCTTTATGTGGCCTCCTACTACACTTTGAAATCCAGTATCTGCCATTATTTTAATGTGACCCCCAACACTACTGTGTATGCTTATGTCTTATTTTATTTAAATTAAGGATGAGTGAAAGTTCCCAGTCCCTATATTTTGGTTGGAAAAAGAATGATAAAAGTTTGAGTGACTGCTGTCTGAAATCTCCCCCGGTTACTAATGTATCATTAAGGATGTGATTTATCTATGAAACGAAATCATATTTGCTTTGTTGTTACTAAATACTGGCTGTTACCAAACCCCCTGAAAATCTAAATCACTGGATAATTCCTCAAAATGCAGACTTCAGGGCTCCAACACAGACACATTAGGAATCTCTAGAAGAGGGGTGCTACCATTTGTGTTATCCTACAATGCTCCCCCAAATGATTCTGATATTCAGAAGGCCTGAGAACCACTTAAGTACAAGGTATTGGACAAAAAATTTGAAGAGCTAATACCCATGGGTTTTCCATAGTAATAGGTATCAAGTATTAACATATTATCTTATGTTTAAGCATTCTACTATGAACAAATAATTTGATAAGCTTAAATGAAAACCATTTTGTTTCTGATTTCTGATTCATGCTTGCATTAAAATCTTATTAAGGTGAATTTTAAATAGATCTAGTAAATAAACTACAGTCTCTAAAATGGAAGATGCAAAGCATAGGTTCAATGTTTGTAAGAACATATGCTGTGAACAATAAAAATTCCAATTAAAATTGAAAATATTACCCCAAGATAGTGTCTTTTGGAGCACTAATTCTTATTTTAATCAAATGCATCAATTTTTTATAGCTTAGTAGAAAAGGGTATTATGTGTTATATATGTGTATGTGTTTTTATAGCATTTCATAGAGTCTAAATGGCCTCTAAAGTAGGCATTGTGCTATTATCTCCTGTATAAATTTTCAGAATATTTGAGAAGAAAGAGACGCTTCCTTTACAAACCCTAACTTTTTTCTGAATTGTTTTTGAGACTTATTGAGCATAAAACTTGCAGGACTGTATCTTTGCCATCTGGGCCCTGTGCAAGACAAACATAAAGATATATGTGTTCATATTCATCTGTGTATCAAGGAATCCATATGGTACCACTCAAGAAGAGAACTTTGTGCTGAAGATATGGTGATAAAGAAATCAGAGATAGTCCCTATCCTAAAAGAGTTTACCACCTTATGAGGAAGTTAGACATTAAACATTGAGAAATTATGAATGAAATAAATTCCACCAAGGAGAAATGACAAGTATGAACAGGAAGGGTATTACTGCATAACTGATGTCAAAGCAGAATCCCAAAGGATGACTATGAGTTATCTAGTCATCTGGATAAACTCAAAGAGAGTTCAAGGCAGAAAAATTAGCAGGTTAGAGGGTCCTAGCCTGCTACTTTGTGGAATTGGCCTTAAATAGTAGTGCTAATAGAAATGATGGTGGGTTCTGAAGTAAGACAGCTGTAGTTCTAAATCTAACTCTTTTGACATTACTGAGTCATGTCTTTGGGCAGACTGACCAATTTCTGAAAAGTTGTTCATCTGTTAAATGAAGTTTATAATAGGGTTGTGGTGAAGCTGAAAGAATCAAGTAACAGCTAAGTAATTACAGAAAACAACATTAATACTTGCTTATGCATAGCGATATACATAACCTTATCTTTTTTAATATCTAAATTCATAACACAATTCCTAACTCAAGAACTGGGTTCCAACTCCAGGGCTCTTTACACAGCATTGCAATGTAAGGTACCAAGGATGGGCCCCTGCAGAAAGGCTTTGTAAACATTATTGCTATTCAAGATTTGGTAGAGGAGGGGGAAACTGAATATATCACGATGTTTTCTTCCACTTTCAAAAATGTTGGATAGTTTTATTGAAAAAGAAAAAAGCATCCTGTAAATTTTAGATGTTAGAAAAGAAAAAGCTGCTTGTGAATTTGAGAGAGTAAAGATGGATTTAAGTGTAGGAAGTAGAGGGGACAGAAAGCAAGATGGCAAATGAAATTAACATCAATAAATGACTCAGAGGCTGTTCGCAAAAATTGTTTTCAGTGGTCTTATGTACAGGTTATCACTGGAATAAATATAAAATTAGATTTGAAAGTGACTGGATTATTTTAGGAGCTTCAAAAGTACTTGCACCTAATGAGTTCAAGCAATAATTTTTTACTCAAACCTCATGATTTAGGAAGTAAACTGATCACTCAGAGATCAGGATGACATTTATGGAATTAAGAGATTTCTATCTGTCTATGAAACTAGCTGAGAGGGCATGCCCAGAAGTAGAACTTGAGTAAAATAATTTATTACTCAATATAGGACACAGGCCTTATTATTACTAATTAATCATTAAGGGCAAATAGAAGACCTTGTCTGATACTAACTCAAGTTTCTTAAATTAATAGTTTTGAAGAGAATCATATGTAGAGTTAATGGATAGGGTATAAGATTTAATATTCCCCAAATTTTAAAAATAGATAAATGGGTTTTCATTTATTCTTTTACTACTCAAACACACAAAGATATTTGTTGGGCATCTATGCTGAGTCATACATTGTATTAGGCATTAGGATCTATTATGGGTTGAATTTCATACCCCAAAATTCATATGTTAAAGTCCCAACCTCAGAATGTGACTTTATTTGGAAATAGGGTCATTTTAGATATTATCAGTTAAGATAAAGTCACACTACAGTAAGGTGGGCCCAATCCAATATAACTGGTATCCTTATAAAAAGGAGAAATTTGAATACACACACACACACACACACACACACACACACAGAACTTTGTGAAGATAAAGGAAGAGATTGGTGTGATGCTTCTACAAACCCAAGAACACCAAACTGTTCCAGTAAACCACCAGAAGCTAGGGGAGAGACATGGAACAAATTCTCTCTCACAGCTCTTGGAAGGAATTGACCCTGCCAACCCCTTAATCTTAGACTTGTGGCCTCCAAAACTTTGAAACAATATGTTTCTGTTATTTAAGTCACCCAGTTTGTGCTACATTGTTATGGTGGCCCTAGCAAACTAATACAGGATTGGAGCAGAGAATCTTCAACCCTCACAGTACCTATATTCTAGTTGCTGGCAATAAGTCAGGATATTTTTCTGTATCTCGACCTCAAAAGAAGTTTTAGGTTTTTTTTCCTAATCAACAAAATTATAGATTTGCACTAAAAGAATGAAATGAAAATATGTCAATCCAAAAAATCTATTTGTGAGTCAAAAACATAATCTGTGCTTCATGTTGGATTTTCTCTACATACTCTTCCAGATCTATGCCTCACCCTTCCCTGTGCTTTGGTTTCTCAGCCTTAAGGACTGCATCAGTCAGGATTTCTTCCCCTCTGTTTTCTAGGCCTATTCAACCAATAGGAGGCCCTGAAAGGAGAGCAGGATTCAGGAGAGAGTCCATTAGCTTCTCACTATTAATCTGCCACGTTGACAATGGCTAGAATCCTCTCCACTCAATCATCAGTTAGGTGCCTCCTCTCAATGAATTCCAATGATGTTTCTCCCCTGTTCACCCCTTAAAACTTACCCATGGTAACTGTTCCATAATCATTGTTACTTATTCCTGGAGGCTTTATCATTTCTTGTTACCCTTCACTGTGCCCTCACTTAGAAATAATCTCATTTTCATACTCTGTTTAATGACCTCTTTGAGTATCAGTGATTTCCTGCCAATACCATGTCTGACACAAGAATTTTTCCTGGAATATTCCCAGGAAGCAGACCCTAAAATTTGGATTTCAGGATTGATGCTTCACATATTTAATGAGCACAAAGATGATCACTTTGCTATGGGGCAAATAGAAGACACTGGTACTACCTTCATGACTGCAGTGGTACCAAAGTTACTCAAATTATCCCATGTGGCATGAGATGGGGTGCAGTGGAAAAAGGCTTTGAGGGATCAATATGGCATTTAGTTGCTATGTTGACATTGTTAATGTAAAAATCTGGAATATGTTTGTTTCTTCTAACTGAGCACACACACAAATTGACTCAAAGCCTGGAATTGCTTTTCAAAGTGCAGAAAGCCTCTATGAAGCTTTTTCTCTATGACGTGGATCAGATACAAAGCCTGATTGTACGTGCTATGGAGACGCAATGCCAGTTAAATGTATGATTTCCTCAGATTTCTTAAGCTAACTTTAAGGTCACTACTTAGAAAGAAGTAGAACCTTGAAAATTGGGGTAGGGATTATTCTCAGTATATCTGCTTGCCCACTTCCTGTGAACATCTGGAAGGAGAGATGGATGACTCAATGTAAAAATCTACATTAATTCATAGTCCATAGATAACAGGTTAGTTGTTAGTCATGGTATTGGAAAGAACAGATTGGAAAATAAGTGACAAGTGTGAATCTAGAGGAGAGGATAATGAATAAACATTTCAGAGTATGAAAATATTCATGAGCCACATAGATTCCTCTGCAGTGAGGTGAAGGTGCTCACCAAACAAGTGAATAAAATTACCTATTGTGTGGATATAAGTCAGCTTCTACCCTTGGCTACTAAATTGCTTGTTTAATGGGCCCATTTACAAAGTGGCCATAGTGGCTGGGATGGAGGCTATGTATTGGGCTCAATAACATAAACAACACAGACTTCTCTCTGCTAAGATTGATATGCTCACAACTACTGCTGAGTACCTAACATGCCAAGAGCAGAAGTGAATGCTAGACTGATATGACCACTTCCTGGGAAGCTAACTATTCACCACGTGAAAGTTAATCACTTTGGAGCCCTTTTATCACACAGGATGTTCTCATGAAAATATACTCATATCCCAGAAACAGAGTTCCTTTCGTATTTGCAAAACTCTATCAATATTCCTATACAGGGACTAAAAAAAAAATGCCTTATTCATTTTTAAGATAACTTAGTATCCTAAAAAAATCACTTTTGCTGAAAGAATACCTTTTACAGTGAAATAAATATAGCAAGCAGTGTGCTCTTCTCAAGATACTCTCTGCTTTTATCATATTCCCCAAAAGAGCAGCTGGTCGACAAAGTAACAAATTAGCCACCAAAGGCTCAGGAATGACACTATGTAAGTGAAGACATCCTGTGGGTTTGTAGTGTTCTTCTATGGATGCAGAATATGCTTCAGGCCAGTAAACAGTAAAAGCACCCTCTCCTCGGTAGATAGATAGCATGAGCCTGGGAAACAAAATGGATGTGGGAAAAGCCCTTCTCACTATTGCACCTAATAGTGCATTAGAAGGGACCTCAGTGTACTTTAAAAGCCAATGCTTCCACCAGGAAACACAGTCAAGATTCGACTGAAATGGAAACTGAGACTGACCTCAAGATTCAGGGTGCCTGGGTGTCTCAGTCATTTAAGTGACCAACTCCTGGTTTCAGCTCAGGTCATGATTTTATGGGTCAGGGGATCAAGCCCCTTGTCAGGCTTTATTGTGGAATAGAGAAATGGGACCCTTCATCAGACACCATTGTGAAACACATCTTAACAGCAGTGTTGACTACATAGCTAAAAAGGTTCTGAAGGAGAAGATATATTTCCTGAGACCAGATCCTTTAAGGGTAGTGAT
This sequence comes from Taxidea taxus jeffersonii, assembly GCA_003697995.1. NCBI lineage: Eukaryota > Metazoa > Chordata > Mammalia > Carnivora > Mustelidae > Taxidea > Taxidea taxus. Next base: position 49,705 of record ML101383.1, read on the forward strand.
GTTCTTGGTATTGTGTTCAATAACAAGATACTAAATATCTGGAAAGTTGCTATATTTATACCAATTAATTGGATAAAAACTCTATCTGCAATATGCTAAAGTAGGAAGAACTATTGAAAATAACATAATTACAAAGGTGACAAAATCCAGTATATTAGAATGAATAACAGGGAATCTTCTAACTTATATCTTTAAAAAGCTATTAGATTTTTAGACCAGCATAATAGCTATCAGTTACTTGGCCAACTGATTATATATATAAATATAAATATAAATATATATATATATTTGTGTGTGTATATATATATGTATGTATGTATATTTGGGGGTTTTGTTACTGTGCTACTTTAGAATAACAATAGCAGTCTATTTTATGAAGACTGAAATATTCTCTTGAGTGCTATTCCTTGAGAACCTACACAACTTATTCAAAACACTAAGTAAAATCCTGTCTTTTTTTTTTCTTTTTTTGGAACAGAATATGTGAAAAAGACACCTTTAGAATATTACATAGAATCAATGACCACCACATATCAACTCTTATTGGCCATCGCCTTTGCCACCTACCCAATCCTTTTATTGAGAAACAGAGTTTTATGATTCACATTTAACCTCCCAGTTTTGCTCTTTAGGGGCTAAACACAATCTTGTTGAAACATACCCTTTGAATTTAATAAGAAAATGATCGATTTTAATGCTATCTCAGGAGAAAAAAAGTGTAATGCTCAACACACTGTAGTAAAAAGGAAGAGGCAGGCTTTCGTAGCTGTTCATTGTAATTGAGAAAGCCTCCCATTTCTTCCTACATTCCAGGCTAAGTCATTGTAGCAAACTTGTAGGCTTTAGCCAACTTATGTTTTTATGTCTCAGTAGAGATGTGCTTCAAAGGAATCTCCCTTTGAAACCTGTGATAAAAAACTACACAAAGCAAACTGAATCCATAATCAAATAAACTGTATTTTCTTTTTTTAAAAAAAGGGAAAGAAAAACAGAACTCTTACCTTCAATACATTTTTAATAGTATTTTGAGTAGCTTTACTCTTTTTTTCCCCTGTGGGAACTATATCAGATTCAGATATACTCTGAAAGGACAATAATCCCTTTAAATAATAGGTAGTTTATAACTGAATTTAAATAGAATAACATGAGAGCATTAGTCTATCTGTATTAAGGAGTCTTTCCTAAAAAAAAACTAAAAAAAAAAGAAATCTACAGCTAATATTTTTAAGCATTTCTAATGGCCAAGAAAGACTCATAATACAAATTTTAGTTTCTATTGTGGGCCACAACCCATAGCCCCCAAATCCATTCCCCATTCCTCAATCTAACCCATTACTACCTCACCTGTATTATCTACACCCCTTAGATTCTGATTCATTTTGGACCAAATCAATACATATTAGGATACATGCCATGTGCCAGTATCTGAATTGATATTGTGGGGGAAAACTGGCACTAATGTTGAGAGCAAAGTAGCATGTCCCCAAATAGTGAATGAATGCATGAATGAAAAACAAATAATACACTACAGACTAAACTGGAATTTGAACCTTATAAAAATGAATGCTGATAAATCAAAACTTGAAACTAATACAGAAAATTCCTTTTTGATTCCAAATTTGCAATTTTTATAAGAAAAGGAAATAACTCAATGGCTCCAAAATTTAAAGTTCTATTTCATTGGAGATCACAAATACTGCAATTGATACCAAATATGAATAAAATTATAATAAAAATAATAAAAATGTATGTATAAAGAAACTAACAGAAAAATATAATCCAGAAATATATCCAAAAATATATGGTAGCCTGATTTGTTTTTAAGATTTTATTTATTTATTTGATACAGAGAGAGAGCACAAGAGGGGGAGCAGCAGGCAGAGGGAAAGAGAGAAGCAGGTTCCCTGCTGAGCAAGGAGCCCAATGCAGAACTTGATCCCAGGACCCTGAGACCATGACCTGAGCTGACGGCAGCTGCTTAACCAACTGAGTCACCCAGGTGCCCTGGTAGCCTGATTTATAACAAAGTACCACTGTACTTCAAACCAAAAGGGGAGTCTTTTCAAGAAATTGTGTTGATCCATTAAAATATCTCTAAAGGAAAAAAATTAAATTGACCCCTACTTCACAACATTTACAGAAGTAATTTGAGATAGATAATAATCCTAAATGTGAAAAGCAAACAAAAGGCTCCTAGAAGAAAACAGAAGGCAATATCTTTCCACCTTAGACAGCCAAAATTTCTTAATAAGACATAAGAGCATTATTATTTTTTTAAAATGCTGAATTAAAAAGCTCTGTCATCAGAAGATATTAATAGACATTTTTCAAAAAGAGACATACAAATAGCTAACAGACACATGAAAAAATACTCAATATCACTCATCATCAGGGAAACACAAATCAAAACCACAATGAGATATCACCTCACACCTGTCAGAATGGCTAAAATTAACACCTCAGGAAACAAGAGATGTTGATGAGGATTCAGAGAAAAGAGAACCCTCTTAACTGTTGGTGGGAATGCAAACTGGCATAGCCACTCTGGAAAACAGTATGGAGGGTCTTCAAAGAGTTGGAAATAGAAGTACTGTACAACCCAGCAACTGAACTACTAGGTATTTACCCAAAGGACACAAAAATGCTGATGTGAAGAGGCACATGCGACCCCAATGTATATGGTAGCAATGTCCACAATAGCCAATTTATGGAAAAAGCCCAAATGACCATCAACTGATGAATGGATAAAGAGCAGCTGAATATTATTCAGCCACCTAAAAGAATGAAATCTTGCCATTTGCAATGATGTGGATGGAACTAGTGTGTATACTTCTAAGCAAAGTAAGTCAGTCAGAGAAAGACAAATACCATATGATTTCACTAATATGTAGAATTTTAAAAATGAAACAGATGAACATAGTGGAAAGGAAGGAGAAATTAAATAGGCTAAGAACAGTGAGGGAAGTAAACCATAAGAGGTTCTTAACTATAGAGAACAAATAGAGTTGTTGGAGGGGAGGTGGGCAGGGGAAGGGCTAAATAGGTGATGGGAATTAAGGAGGGCACTTGTGATGAACACTGGTGTTTTATGTAAGTATAAATCACTAAATTCTACTCTTGAAACCAATATTACACTATATGTTAACTAACCTGAATTTAAATAAAATCTTGTAAGGAAAAAAAAAAGAGAAGGATTGAAAAGTAGCTGCCAAGTTTGGGAATTTGGAAATGAATGATGATTTCTTTCCAGAACCCTTTAAAAGTATGAGGGGAAAAGATTAAAGATGAGCAAGTCAAGACAGCAAATGTTGACCACTGTTTTAACAAATTGGAGTAGAAATTATTGAGGAGAGGCTGAATATTAGTGGAGAGGAAAGGAAGCATGGCCAGATGTGGAGATTTTGAGGGAAAGGAACAAGACAACAAAGACTTCTTTATAGACAAGGGTTATATCAAATCAAGTAAAAGAGGTTGAAGACACTGGGAGAGGGACTAATCAATAGAACAAGATGGAAAAACAAGGTGAAAGTTTTGATTTAAAAAAGAGAAAGAAAGAAAAGAAACTAACAAAGCAAGGTGGGGAGGAGAAAAAATTCCATGTGGTAGATTTAATCTTGATTAGAAGAAAGAAAACTCATCCACTAATACTAAAAAAATACAAATACATGAAGGTTTGGATTATATATCTTTAGGTGGCCAGGATCAATAGGAAATTGATGTAGAAAATGCATAATGGTGTCCTAAAGGTAGAAGTACTGTTACCTCTGTAGATTCTCAGGATAGAGATTTGGAAGGTGGATTAAGGACATAGTGAGGATTAAAAATACTGAAAAACAGAGATGGCAGAATCACTGACCACAGAGAAGTGAAAGCATTGACAGACAAATCTAAGGCCCACCTCATGTTAGAGGCACCAATCCACAGAAATCTAATCATTTTCCAGCTACCTCATTTGGATAACATACAACCTGGTGGTCCATGTATAAAAGGGTTGGGATCCAAGATGTGAAGACCACAGATATTAGACACCTTTACTCAGACTAAAGCAATTTTTCTAATCAACAACAACAAACAAACAAACAACCCCCCCCACACACACACAAAACCTCTGCCATCAAAAATATAAGAGAAAAAAATGTCAAACTATAGACTGGAAGAAAATATTACCAATCTTTAAGTACAATAAAGGACTTACACTCAGAATCCTGTAAATCAATAAAAGGCTAACAATCTAATTTTTAAAATGAAAAAAACTTGAGAAGGAATATCACCAAAAATGATCTGTAAATGAATAATAAGCATATGAAAAGATATTCAGCATCATTAGCACAGAAATGCAAACTGAAATCATAAGGAGATTTACATCCCACAGGAATGGCTTAAATTATACATGACATACATTTCTTATATTATTTATAAAACCAACATTTAGTGTTATCAAGTGTTGGTGAGGATATGGAACAATGGAACTCTCATACATTTTTGGTGGGACTGTAACCCGGCAAATACACTTTGGAAAATGGTTATAATTATACATGCACATACACACATCCCGTAACTGCAAATTTCAGTGTTTCAAGAAGAAATGTCTGCTTTTGACCACAAAATGACATGTACAAGATTTTTATCAATGTTCATGGCAGTGTTTTTTACAAAAATCAAATGCTGGAAAAAATCCAAATGCCCAACAAATGTAGAATGAACAAAAGAAAGATCACCAACAGCAATGGAAAAAAAATAACTATTCCTTCAGACAAAAACATGAACACATCTCATACACATAAGATTTAGCTAACAAAGCCAGAAACAAGTATATACACTATATTTAATTAATATTAAGTTCAAAGTAGGTAAGACCAATCTATGATGATAGAGATTAAAATAGCATATATACTATGTATATATGTATATATATATACTGTGAGTGTATACCAATAGATAGGAAACATAAGGTAGCATATTTGGTGTTAGAAATACTTACTTTAATATGAGTGATGGCTTACCTGGGTGTTTACATGTATAGGAATGCAAATATTCACAGCTTTATAAGCCCTAAATCTTAGTTAGCTTATGGCATTTAAGAACCACGGGTAGCTCAATGGGCTATGCAGCAGTTTAGTACAGGGTGATCTGCAAGGAGTGTTCTTTCCAGAGATCCCAATGAGGACCTCTGGCAAAAAATTCCATCCTACCACTATTCAGTTGTATTTTGTTTACTAAAACATATTTGCTTTCCCCATCCTTGTGTTCTCTTTCTCCTTCCAGAAACCCAGAGTCAGCACTGAAAGACTTTTCTTTTCCTTCCTCCATTTCAAATATTCCTTCCTCTAGAGAAGGAAGTCTTATAGTTTAGCTACTCCAGGAAAAACAACAACAACAACAACACCTTTACTATCTTCTTGGGGAAAAAAAGCAATGATTTAAGTCCTTCTTAGACCATGGGGGAAGGGGCCGACTCCCGATAAGTGATACAGCAGCAGAGCACAAAATTGGAACTTTTAGAAGTCTGCTCCACTGGGGGATGTCACTCCAGAGGCTAAGTGAGGAAGGTGGAGCCCTAGTGGGTACAGTGTGGTCTCAGGAGCCACGGGGTCACAGAAAGACCAGGGGTGTCTGAGTGTGGCAGGGCACCCAGGTATCGGACTGGGGAAGCCGGCTGCAGGACAGAGCCAAGAAGGAGGCTCTCAGCTTGGGATTACCTTAAACTGTGATCTGTAGCACAGCAGGGCCATGGCTCTTCGGGCAGAGACACAACAAGCAGCTGATCCAGGGAGACTCACCTTCCTCCTCTGGGAGGAGTGGCACAGGAGCACACTGCAGGAATCTGCTGGGTTTGGAGACACCAAATGAGGCCATGTAACAGAAATAGGAACACTGGGTCACAGGCTGAGTGAGCTCAGAGTGCCACCGGAGACCAGGAACACGGGAGGGATTGACTGCTTTTCTCTGAGGGCACAGTGAAGAGTGGGGCCCCGAGCTCTCAGCTCCTACAGGGCTAGAGATTGAGAGGCCACCATTTTTATTCCTGTCTTCCAAAGCTCTATGGAAAGTGTTCAGGGAACAAAAGCTCCCGAGACCAAAACTGTGCAGATTACTTAGCCTGGGCCCTGACAAGGGTGATGCAATTCTGCCTCAAGCAAATATATTTGAGATCATTGCAAAAGGCCCTTCCCCCAGAGAATCAGCAAGAACATTTAGCCAAGCCCAAGTTCATGAATCAATGAGAACTGTGGAACTCCAGAGCTAGAGGAAAGCAACACATAGAATTCATGGCTTTTTTCCGATGATCACTAGTCTTTCAAAGTTAATTTTTTTAATTTTATTTTTTCTTATTGTATTTTTAAAATTTTTCCTCTTTCCTATTTTAACATTTTGAACTATTTTATCTTATCAATAACTTTTTAAAAATCTTTTTAATATTTTCATTGTTATAGTCATATTTTATCCCTTCACTGTATTTAACCTGATTTTTGGAATACATATAGGGTTTTTTTTTCCTTTAAAATTTTGGAATACAATTTCTTCTAATAGATTTAAATATACCCTAAATCTAGTACATGGCTTTGTACTAGTCTCCATCCTGATCACATTCTTTCCTCTTTTTTTTTTCTTTTCTTGTTACAACCAACTTCTTATCAACTCCTTATTTAGAATTTTTTTAAAATTTTCACCTTTATAGTCATATTCCATCCCTTCATTGTGTTTACCTTACTTTTGTATATATATAAATTTTTCTTTCTTTCTTTCTTTCAAATTTTGGGAGGTAGATTCTTCTAACAGACCAAAATACACTCAAAATTAAGTGTGTGTCACCAGTCTAAAATATATATATATATATATAAATATATATAAATAAAATATAAATATATAAATATAAAAATATAAATATATATAAAATAATATATATATATATATT